>LQNS02278181.1:2567051-2577539 GCA_001587735.2 Parhyale hawaiensis
TATTCTGTATGCTGCCGGTGTTCCATACCTTATTCTGTATGCTGCCGGTGTTCTATACCTTATTCTGTATGCTGCCGGTGTTCCATACCTTATTCTGTATGCTGCCGGTGTTCCATACCTTATTCTGTATGCTGCCGGTGTACAATACCTTATTATGAATGCTGTCAGTCTTCTATACCTTATTCTGTATGCTGCCGGTGTACTATACCTTATTCTGTATGCTGCCAGTGTTCTATACCTTATTCTGTATGCTGCCGGTGTACTATACCTTATTCTGTATGCTGCCGGTGTACTATACCTTATTTTGTATGCTGCCAGTGTTCTATACCTTATTCTGTATGCTGCCGGTGTACTATACCTTATTCTGTATGCTGCCGGTGTACTATACCTTATTCTGTGTGCTGCCTGTGTTCTATACCTTATTCTGTATGCTGCCGGTGTTCCAAACCTTTTTTTGTATGCTGCTCAGCAATCCATAATCTCAAAATCAAGTTCAGTGAGGTAACTCCCTGCAGTCGTTACTTCATGCCGCGGTGCATACATTACATGGAAATGACTTTCTCAATTCCGTAATTTTGCGTAACAGGCACATGTTCTGTATGAATATTCTTCTGCGAATGTTCTTCTTCTGCGAATTAGGGGCGTTGGACCTTGGCTTGAGAGCATGCCAAATACGGTCCCACTTCTGCTGCTATGTTTCATATTCTTTTTAGTTCATTGTGTATTTAACTATCTCGACTCTTGCCATAGATTTTTCCATTTATTTTCAAACAATTAAATTTACTTGGTCGCTGAAAATATTTATGGTCATTTTTCATACGCCCAAACCACATACCTGTTTCGTATTCATGACACAAATAAGAGGTTTCTTGTGAGGGCATCGTGTGAATAGTCAGCTTTTTGGAGCCGTATATTGGATCAGTTTGTCAGGACACACACAAGAAGTATCATTCACTGCTCTTTATCCCTATGAAAGTCATACAACGGTCCATCAGTGCCACGCGGGGCATGATACGAACTTCTCTTTTCATAGTTTTACGGGACCTGGCGGCTTTATATGGACTAGCTATGCGTCCCATATTATTATAACACTTATCTATTCTTCCAACAACACTCTCTGGAAGCTGGACAGTCTCCGAAATGTCTGTAATGGTACATTCCTTGCACAATTTGTTAACAGTTTTTATTTTATTTATGTTTGAATTTTTCTTGCCACGCTCTATGGGAAAAAGATAGAAAGAAATTCGAGAGCCGAAGACGGTAGCTTGGATTCGGGTGTCGCACTCGGGAATCTGAGCTCTCCTGCATGACCGTGTTTGGACATGATCTAAGGTACTACGGATGATGCCACTTGACTGCTCCACACAATATACAGTATATCTATTATTCTTAGGGAGAATGCTGACTTTTTTTTTAAATAGGAAGCCCTTCTGAAGAGTAAAAAGCCCAAGAGACAGCGGGGGGTTTCATGATGTACTAATTGCCCTTCTGAAGAGTAAAAAGCCCAAGAGACAGGGGGGGGGTTTCATGATGTACTAATTTTCTGCCATCATTGATAATGACGGCTTGAGCTACTAGTAAATCAATAAAGTTATAGACGGATGTTTATGAAATTTACTTTGAACTTCATTTATATTTGATGAAACAGATGATTAAATTTGACGAAGATCCGTCCAACCGCTTGTTTGTCTGTTTATTTTCTCTTGGAAACACAACCCAAAAAGTAATGACGAAGTTTCAAACAATTGGCAGGAACTGTTGGTGATTTTAGATTACATTAGATAGCTGGCAGTAGACGGATCAATTGAGCAGTTCATAGAGGAAATGCTGATTAAAACGATATTATGTAATTTCCTAGTGGCCCGAGCCGTCATTAGAAATGACGGCGCAAAATTAGCACCTTAGGAAAACCCCCGCTGTCTCATGTGCTTGTTACTGTTCAGAAGGCTACTTAAATGGAAATTCAAAATACGACGTGAATTATTATACAGTACTGATTAAGGATAATTTTAAGGTTTAGCGTAATTTAGAATCTTACAGAAACCAAGCTAGTGTAGAGTTTCTTTCTGATGCTATTGTACATTCTGTCTCCCACTACAACTTTCAGCATTGTAACTCGTAGAGAGACTTTGAACTCGTTGTAAATACCAGTGCATCCCTCAGTATATATTGCACCCACTAGTGTATTCCTCAGTATTCTTAGTTAAAACGTATATTACAGCTATGAAGCTCAACAACATTCCAATGAGTAATTTCCCGACGTTTCTGAGCAATGTATCTTATAGAGTATCACTGGGTATTTTGTCTCAGTAGAAATTCTCTGAGCAGTGTTTCCCAGGGACTCGTAATCTCAACAGCGTTATTCATGATGCACAAGTATCTAATCAGTGTATCGAGCTACATTAGATACAGCAGTGGAAAAATGTGTGCATCACGCGTGTTAAGATGCGTCTCAGCAATGCATCACACTGTCGAGCTGCATCAGATCCAAATCCATGGAAGGTGTAGACGGCTTGAGAATTGGCTGCATCATTTCGGGATTGTTCCGTCGACTGGCTTCATTACCCCCACGAAACCCGAGGGGCTGAAGCCCAGGTCTTCATTCAGAAGTTTCCATTAAATCGCAAAATGTTGGCAGTAATTGAAGCAAGCTCTATTGTAGACCTGATAATGAAAGCTTAGAACGGAGGCATTATTCAGAGCAGAGAAAGCCTGAGTTTACTAAGAGCCACTAATAATGGCTCGAGGTTGGCTCCCTCCTCTGCCGCCTCGGCATCGCCACGGTGAGCTGTAGAGCTCAGCTCGTCGGGCGAACTTAATGCATGGCTGGACGGACACAGCTGATGATACGGGGCACTGGAACAGCAAACTGTGGAGGTACGGAGTACTGGAGGAGGGAGGTTGTCATGGTGCTGGAAAGAGCTCGAGCTCAACTGGAGGCAAGTGTGGATGAGAGAAATACAACAGAGTTGTTGTGACTTTTGTAGATAGACTATAGATTGGTTAGCATTGTCGAAAGCTATAAACGGAGAAGGATTCTAGTGAAACCTGGAGCGGTACTAAAATGAAACTGCAACGGTCTATTTGAGAGCAATAACGGTAAAAGGAGTGTGCAAAAGCACTGGATATTGATGGCATCCAAATCACGGAGAGATTTCTTTTGCCACTAGAGAGAACTGTGGCAGTACTGGAAAGAAGCCATAACGGTATGATTCTCGGGCATGCAGTGGCACAGGATACTGACGGGCTCAAGGCATGTCGAAGAAGTTTGAAGTAATATACTGTGTTTAACTTCGTTAGCCCGACCTCCCTCTTGCAACTCTGGTTATTAGTTTGATTTGTTTTCGTTAGTACAAATTGTAGAGTGTCTCTGAGGCCCCTAATGACGAGAGCTCCCTTATTTGGATATATGAACTCCAAAAAGTAGGTGAGTTCAGTACAGGTTTATTTTTTCTGTACTTATTAATAAATATGTTAATTTATTCACTCATTGATGTAAATCGTAAGCGGCCCATTTCTCAGATATGTTTCATACAGCTATACACAATTCTCTGTTTATTTGTACCAGTTTCCTAAAATGTTTCATTTTGTCCACATTGAAGATCGATCTGAGTCTAAATATATTGCTACTTACCTCCACCAAAGAGGTCATGATATTACAGGGTTTGTTGATTGGTCCGTTAGTAACAAAATTCGAAGGTTATTGACAGATTTTCATATTTACAAAAGCTCTTAGGAATGTCACATGGAATAGTCAATTAAATAACGGTGGTGATCTGTCGGTCAATTTGTGTGTTTGTCTATCTACCATTCTGTTTTTAAACATTGCTTTGTTCGGAGAAGATATGCGCTATCAGTGTGTAGCTCTAGTTCACATTTGCTACTGATGATTAGGAATGTAGTCAAAGCTCTATCGTTCTAAGATAACAATAATAAGTAACATGCCAGAATATTTGAAGAGGAAATAGAAAGATATATAAATACGATTACAGTCAAATTTTATGCATAGTTTTTATTAAATCACCATTGTGAAGATGAACATATTTTTATACATTAATAGTTCAAAATGGATACCAAGCTAAAAATAATTTCATAAAATGAATAAAAGTGTCGGCACGATCAAAAATGTAGTCGTTTCGGGATTTATCTCCATACATCATCAGAACATGAAATCAAGGATATGAGAAGTCGAAAAATCTAAAGATAGTAATTTGTTTTCATGCTAGGGGCAGAATAGTTGTCGGCAGCAGGTGTAAAAGGCGAATGACAGGAGTGCGCTCAGAGGGCCCGTAATGTCGGTGCTTGTACAGTCGGACGATTTGAAAGCGGCAGAATTGGTGATGCAGTATGTGGAGTGGATGTACAATTGGAGGAAAAAAACGTCAGCTATGGATTGTAATGAGGGGCACAGCTGTAGTCATTGTATTGAGTCTGGGTTTCGTTTGATGGATGTAGCTTGATTCTAAAGTTGTGAGTTCTATGGGGTTGGGAAAATCGATGACAGAGAAGTCTTCCAAGCTAAAAGGATGATTGGTTTGTTCTGCATGAAGACGGGGAGCTGAATGTGTTCCTTTTCCAAGTGGTAAGCCTGTTCTGCTGGATATTCCAAAATGTTGGTCAAAACGGGCTTTGTAATGCTGTCCAGTGCTGCCCACAATGCCCCACATACGAAGCATCTCAGCTTCTGTATCGGATCCCGTAGACAACACCGGACAGAGGAGGTGTGGGGGGTTGTGTTTGAGTTTAAAAAAGGATCCTTTGGTGAATGTGTTTCTGTAAGAGAAACTATAGTTTATATGCGGGTATGCTTTGGGGAGGAAGGTTTTCAGAGAGTTTACAGTATTGACGGCAAATGAATCGTACAACCTATCGCTTGCAGATGGTGAAAAGAAACTACAATATATTGTTAAGCAATGTTTTCTTGTATCTATTGGCACTCATCTCATTGTGATCATAATACAGCCATTTCATGTGACCACATGGGATTCGGTATGTTCTTCCTGGGGTTTTCTTTCCTCCGGTGTATGTTTTTTTTTTTTTTTTGTTTGTCCGGAGGTACATTCAGTCCGTAACGCTCTTCAATCTTTTCAGTTCACGCTTTATACCGTATTTCTCAAATTCGCGTTTGCATCTATTTTCTCAATAGTTTTCACTTCGGTCTTTATGATTTTCTTATCACACATTTAACTACAGCATCTGTTGAATTTTTTTATTATTTTGTTTTTACTTACTGTGAATGCGTTCAGAACTAACCGATTTATCGAAAGCGTTTTTGTAGTAGTAGTAGTAGTAATATAATTTAGATTAAGCTCCCTAAGTAAGCAGGTACTAAACTTTTCTAAGAGAGGAAAAGGAAGGAACATATAGTATGTCGATAGTCAGGGAGAACCCATGCCCGAAGGTGTTCCCACACAGGATCAACGGGCATGGGAGCATTGAGTTGAGAAAAAAAAGGGAAAACAGATTAAAGTAATATCAGAACGAGCGTGAAATCGGAAGGAAGCCAAGTGGACACAGAGGACACAAGTCCCGAAGGCCTAGGTAACGGCTAAGGTAAAATATTGCAGATTGCTGTTTGATATCTCTTCTCCGTTTGCCTATCTTTGACAGAGCAGTCTCATTTGCCGAATTCTTTCCAAGTGGTGCAAATCATAAAGGAATGAAAATGAGCAGAAATTCACAAGAATTTTTACAGTGCAATTTGCGGCTATATCTGCTCGGTTCCTTATTTATATCAAGTTCACGTATATCTTAGAATATATGATGATACCCAGTCATATTCACATTGAAAGAGTTTTGAAAGTCTTCTCGGTTTTTGATACAAGAAAAGAACAATCAACCTTTAACTACCGACCCTTCAAAGCTGAACAGTGGAAGATAAGCATACCATCACACAGCAAATGGCAGGAGATCTGATGCAGTCTCCACATCAGATATATTAAGCTACAACTAATTTATTCAAATTACACTATTAAATATCAAAGATTCAACATCTTATTTATTTTGGTCAAATACTTTTGTCCCTCATTGCTTTTACTTGTGTTAAATATTCTTATTTTAAGTGCACATTTGACTGTTCTATTTAAATATTCTATTATATATATATGTTATATAAACTTCCTGCATTAATTATCCTAAACCAGTTCCTAATTTTTTTAAAATACATAAAAAATAGAGTTGTGCAAATACTTATGCCTCAGCACTGTAAGACGCTTGTCCAATGTTTCCTAATAGTCAGAGTTTCTATACCTTTCTATACAAATAAAAATTGAAATGCGTATATCTACCGCTCGCAATGTGATAGCTCGGCGCAGTTGAAAATTTTCGCCCTAAAGAAGGCCCTAGTGTAACCACCGCCGAAAGCTTGATTCCACAAAAAGAAGCCTGGAGACGTTTATTAACATTTCAGTACGTAGACTGAATAACGAACTCTGAGCTGCAGCCTTGCAAAACATCGATGTCTTGAGCAATAACTGAAAAGCTGGATTGAATGGAGCTAGAAGGCCAGGTACTCGCAAAAATTCCAGAGTGTCGAAACCGAGGTCGGAGCATTGTCTTTCAATATTTTCTGAGACATGTGTCATAAAAATTAAGCGAAAAAATTAAAAACCGCAAAAATTATGAAACGCAAAGATTACAATGCTCCAAATACCTTCTGGCAAGGAATTTTCCCATACTTGGATCGTAATGCGACCCCAGTGAACTAAATATTACAGGACATGAAGATGGGTATGGTAGGCATGATACTTGTAGAATGAACTTCATGTCTTTGCTTCAAAGCTGACTGAAAATTTCTTCATGAATGAGCGAACAGTAGCAGCTATTACTAAACTTCCTTCCTGCGAAAATCAGAGCTTCATGCAAGTTCAAGCTCTCTCTACCTAAAAGTGAAAAGCGTAACATGCAGAGACACAGACGGACGAACGTACGGACGAACGGATGGAGCCTCAAGCAGAATTATCTAATCTAATACTAAGAATGACCGTCGTGTGTTTATAAATTTGTATGTTTGGTGTCACGCTCTTAACGAAATAGATTGGCGGAATTTAGCCCAGGTTGGAGACTCTGGTTGTCCTCTCAAGCTCCACTGAAAGTGATGGGCAGAAAATTGGCCGGGTTGCAGAAGATGGCAAACGTATCTTCAGCAGGGACAGTTGATATTCCAACAATGAAGACATCGTAGGCTTAGTCTGATTTGTACGAGTATTAGCTTCTCCATACATCGAATCTACGACAAAGTATAGGGCGACCTTATGTCTGAATGCACTTCTTGCACTGCCGAAGTTGAAATCGTAGCACTGAAGATATCTGAAGCTTCCGTTGGCACTCTCATGCTTCTTGATTCGTAGTTTCTTCCCACAGATGATTTCGTTGCATGAGCTTTTCTTCCCACTTTGATACAATTGTCAACAAAACCGACGAAACATAAGTTTTCACAGGGAGTAGACAATTATTTCTTCTAGCTTACTGTTTTCCTCTGACGAAGCAGTTTGTTCTTCATAGGTCAAAATTTGAGCACCTCAAATGAAACACATATTTGAGGTGGAAAGACGGTATCAACGGTATCTTTGCTACGGAGCGAACACATTGTATATAAGCTGCTATTTTGTTTAAGTTTGTTTTAGTATTTTACTCAAGATGTTACTTTTGCCTGTCTATATATACGACGTAAGGATGACAACACGACAAAGGATCAATGAAGAAAAGAAGAAAATTAAGAAGCAAATAAAAGAAGAGGAGATTCCGCGCCTTCCTAGAGGCATTAGGCAAACGTATAGCTTATTGCGTGAATTTTTCACGCACGGGCCCACTAGTAATTAATATAATATACATATTGACGACTATGTTACGTCACTCTTTCTACCATTTATGAAGTTCGGCACAAATGACTCCCATACTAGTTAAATCCTAATGTATTTCAAAAGACCTACGGGTGCCCTTCAACATGACGGGGTTACTTCACAGGCGTCAAAAAGCACCCCACCCAAGCGTAGTGGACAACTTGTTGGCCGTCTTTCAGTGACAGAAGTTTTATCGCCCCATTATCCTCTGGTCTTTAAGAATTTAATGGACTTTCCGATATGACTGTGTTTGAGGCAAATGCATGAGTAAAGGGACACAAAATTTTCTCTGCAATGAAATGTACATTTTTCGTTTACATAAAGAAATACACAAAAAGGCGTTTTACTCAAGCCTTTTGGTTTTTCGTTTTTTAATCGTCTTCAGGACGTAGCAAAAGCTACAGGAGGACATGTGGAACAAATGGCCAGAGATTGATAAACCAATTGGTATTTAGATAGGAATACAAGAATTAAAGTAATGTCCACAAATCTATAACAAAATATAAAAAATCTTAAAATCTTTCCTGTTACAATATACAGTAGAATCGATTAATTATGGACTATCTGGGTAGTCCGTTAATTTTGTACTGCGTATACTGTATAGTACACTTTTTGAATTAAAGAAAAACAAAAATTGTGAACTCAGATACCTATCAAAGATCACATCTTTAGCGGCACCAAACGTAGGTAATTCCTTCTCATTTCATTGAAGAACGAAAGAAATATTATCAAATTATAATGATTGAAAATTAACACATTGTTTTCAAGTCTATTTGACCTATTCCGCAAAATTTGATTGCCAGCATTATATATGCTGCCATTAGCTGCATCAATGCCCTCAACAGCACTCTCTAAGTCATTCTTGATGCTGTTTACTTTTTCTTTAATTTTTTACAAGCAGGTTTTTTCAACGTAGTGTTGCCGTTGTTGGCGGTGAATATTAACTTCATTTCCGTAAACCTATCCACTATATTGATCGCCCATTCAACAGTTTGACAAGATATCTCATTTTCCTCCATATATATATATTAATACATACGAGTATATGTAGTCCTCATATATTGCAATCTAAATATATAAGATATTGTCCACATATTAGCATTCCATAATGTTTTGTGTTCGACAATCAAGAGACATAATAGTATGGGAAACAGAAACTGTGATTACAATGAATGATGTAACCCCGTCTGTACATTTTGAAGCCTTCGGGTACTCTGTTTGATGAGCAATTTTGAAATCCTCTGAAGAAGAGAAAGGAGCAATGAAAACAGGATTTCACTGCTGCCATAATTTTCCGGCATTATTCGTTGACTGACGGCAAGGGTTCACCGGTAATTACAAAATTGCATATTTCTCTATATTTTACGTACAACTGTAATAGGAAGTTCGTGCAAAACTTTGACATCCTCAGGTGATACGTGGGAAACTAAACATGGGAAAACCATGTTCACAAGGTAAAAATGTAGCCAAGATACGCACTCTCGCTTTACAACAGGCATTCACGATGGATTGCTAGAAGGATGATCAATAATTGCCTCAGAAAAAAATCCATCGTCGTAAAAAATAGATTTACTTTGATGAGAACGTCCCGCAGCGAACTTTACCCTACATAAGTTACTCAGGCTCCACTGCTTTGCCATACGAGGGTCTTTTCATCTTTAGGAATACTAGCTGGACCCGTGAAACTTTCACGGCTTTGCGAGGCCTTTCAGACAGACTCGTGAAACTTTCATATTTTAGCATGGAGACACCACACTTGTTCTTCAACACCGAGACTCGATGTGTGATACATTATGTCCATCCATTTGGTTGATAATCAGTACTATATAATAATTCACGTCGTGTTTTTATTTATTTATAACTATATTTATATCTTTTCTGTCACGCTCTATGAGAAAAAGATGGGAGAAAATTCAGATTTCAGAAGGCGAAAAAAAAGTTGGGTACCTTGCGATCTTTTTCTTCGGCGAAAAAAAAAAGTTTGGTACCTTGCAATCTTTTTCTTCAATATTAGATAGGGGAAAAAATAGAACTAATAAGATAGGAGAAAATTCAGATTTCAAAAGGCAAAAAAAAAAGTTGGGTACCCTTCAATCTTTTTCTTCAGTATTAGATAGGGGAGAAATGAGGAAGCCCAAAAGACGGTGAGGGTTTTGGTGAAGTGTTAATTTTTTGCCGTCATTTATAATAACGGGCCACTAGTAATATCCATAATTCCCTGCAGTGGAGTAGCCATGGGAGGATCGTGGGAGTACACTCCTTCCCCATAAAGTTACACGCACCCTTCACTGGAAATGAGGCCTTGAAAAAAATGTACTGCTTAGGGCCTAGCTTTTGTGTCTCGCTGCCCCCCGCCCCTTGAATTTTGCTAGCACACCTAGTGCCCACCCCCACATGGGCATTTTCCAGGTCCTAACCCGTTCATTCAGAAGAACCCAGGGGCATAAAAATTATTAAAGAGACCTTGCCCAGCTGCTCAGAACTGCTGACCTCCGCGTATCATTGGACCCGTGGAGTATTTATCCCAGGCAACATGAAAATATTAGTGGAACATCCCCTGTACAATCTTGACATTCCCTACACATCGCACATCCCATAATGATGCAAAGAGAACATTCCATGCTGTTTCGCAAATTACCTCATCAAT
>LQNS02278181.1:2657431-2679527 GCA_001587735.2 Parhyale hawaiensis
TGCTCTTGATGGTGTCAACTGCTCTTGTTGGTGTCTGCTGCTCTTGATGATGTCAACTGCTCTTGATGGTGTCTAGTGCTCTCAATGGTGTCAACTGCTCGTGATGGTGTCAACTGCTCTTGATGGTGTCAACTGCTCGTGATGGTGTCTACTGCTCTCAATGGTGTCAACTGCTCGTGATGGTGTCTACTGCTCTTGATGATGTCAACTGCTCTTGATGATGTCAACTGCTCTTGATGGTGTCAACTGCTCTTGATGGTGTCAACTGCTCTTGTTGGTGTCTGCTGCTCTTGATAATGTCAACTGCTCTTGATGGTGTCAACTGCTCTCAATGGTGTCAACTGCTCGTGATGGTGTCTACTGCTCTTGATGATGTCAACTGCTCTTGATGGTGTCAACTGCTCTTGATGGTGTCAACGCTCTTGATGGTTTCTACTGCTCTTGATGGTGTCAACTGCTCATGATGGTGTCAACGGTTCTTGATGGTGTCAACTGCTCTTGATGGTGTCAACTGTTCTTGATGGTGTCAACTGCTCTTGATGGTGTCAACTGCTCTTGATGGTGTCAACTGCTCTTGATGGTGTCAACTGCTCTTGATGGTGTCAACTGCTCTTGATGGTGTCAACTGTTCTTGATGGTGTCAACTGCTCTTGATGGTGTCAACTGCTCGTGATGGTGTCAACTGGTGTTGATGGTGTCAACTGCTCTTGATGGTGTCAACCGCTATTTGACGATGTCAACCGCTATTTGATGACGCCAACCGCCTTCTGTAGACTGCAGCAGCCTCCTGTGGCAACTGTCTGTCTTCAGTTTGCTGCCGCTGCTAACTGGCCGGTCGGGCTGTTCAGACGTCAATCCACATGACGAAACAACAGATGTTCATAGTCTACTGTTGAGTTTGTATCTGGACAGTATAGTTACATTTGTAGGCCACATAATATTTAATATCAATATTTATACACTCGCAGTTCAGTTCCTGCTTAGCTAAACCTGCCAGACGTTCAACATTAATCCCAGTGACGAAACAGCCGTGTCCTTGTCGAAATCCAATCTATTGTGCTATAGAGTCGTACATTGACAGCATAGTATTCATTATTGGCCAGATGCATATCTTCTTATATCTTTTGTCTCAGTACTCAGCCGCCAATAATACCAGTACTTGCTTAATTAGGTTCGCTCTTATTCGCGTTCCTTGAGTTTAGCTACGTTGCGTCTTACGATATTTTGGAATTGCTAATCTTTTAAACCTTATTTTTGATCTAACATCTTGAATTAAACAATTTATATATAGTTGTGTTTATATATCCATATCCTTGAAGTCCTGACCTAAATTGATAACGAACCGGAGCTATTTCTCGTTTCCCTGAGAACGGTGGCATAATCTAAGCCAGGCGAGAACGAATAACCCTCTACTTACACTTTTGTTTTTACCCTCTTGACTAAATAACATTACGCTAGATTATACAAACTTCGAGAGAAATATACTTAGTCAGTCAATGCATAATCCACTGAGTTATTGCCACTTTAAGGGTAGGGTGTTCGTGTGTTTTAAGTCGTTTTCCCTAGAGGGTGCCTAGAAAATAAAAGGTAGGCAATCACTGATCTAGCAGCACTAACATAGTGCTGAGATTTAAATGCTGTTGGTATTTGTAATACGTTGTAATACAATGAAAACGAAAGTACGACTATGTTACATCTCTCCCTCTAGAGCAATAGTAGCACTGTACCGAGATTTAAATACTGCAAGCATTTTAACAGCTACCGTCAGTTTTGTAATACATTATAACGCAAAGAGGGCGACAATAAATACAACTGTGTTACATCACTCCATCTACAGCAACGGTAGCACAGTACCGAGATTTAAATACTGCAGGCATTTGGCCTGAGAGACAGCAAACATACTGCAGATGGCAGCAAGCCTCGCTCCGGAGCTTCATTAGAGCCTATATTGGATGTTATGGGGAGCTCGGGCCCTCCATTGCCTTGAGAATGATTGGCAACGAATTTATTGCTTTCCCTAACAAAAGGCACCAACGACAGCTCAATATTGCCTCTTGACATGCGAAAATCCCTTGGAGAAACAAATATCTGCAACCGTTCAGGACACAACGGTTTGGAAATGATGCAATTTTTTTCGCGGAATTCGTCGCGAGCTTGAAAAATTAAAACTTAAATCTTGAAATTCTTTTAAGCACAAAACACCACAAATTGAAACCGATACAAACAATTGAAAGCGTCACAATCTTCTTACATCGCGAAAAACTGACGGAAAGTATTCAGATGGAAATGTTTTTTCTGCAAAACATTGTCTCTTCGATCGCGACCAAGTTATTACAATTGTTCATCAATAAAAATATACTACATGTATTCATAGCCTCTGTCGTATCATTATAACAACGGAAAGAATTTTTGAAATAAAAGCGTTTCAAATCGAAAGCACTCAACATCTGAAAAAACGAATCAGTTTTTTACGGCTACTATCGTATGTTTGAAAAATGTACCAAGTAATTTTTTCTTTTCTTTACAAAAATTTTTGACACAGAAAGTCGTAACATTGGTTGTATGCCTCCCGCAATCCGAAGCGAACCGCAGCCTGTGGCGTTCGGAAGCAGCTTGTTTTGACGGTTGAGAGGCCCCCAAATAAACTAAAAATAGATAAAGGTGAGGCCAGACTTTATTCCGATGGTGATATTGGTTTCGAAGTTCTGGTCATAAATGCTTTTTTTTTTGCTCTTTTCTGAGATCGGCTGCTGGATTCTTGACCGGAGAAATGACTTGTTTACGGCAAGGTGAGTCATAACAGTTTTCTTTCAAGCCCTGTTCGAAGCGCCATGTGAAAAATGAGGTTTTTCGTAGCACCAGCACTGTCTGAAATATCAAGTGTATCTGTAATGTAGAAATAAGGAAAGAAATCTTAAAGGTTTGTTTTCACGACAGTCCAATAAATAAGTTTTCTCGTCTTTTATACACCGGTGGTTGAAAGGTTTAAGAGTGTTGCCTCGATCGTTGTCACCAGGTCGGACGTTCCATTCCCAAGTCATGAGGAAGTCTATACCGCCATAACTCAAACAATTTACGATCAACTACAGCCGTACACTTCTTTGGGCAATTTAGGGAAGGGATCTATCTTCAGTTTTCTGGGTTGGGCTGAGCGGTAAAGGTGACTTGACCTTATCCCTGTACCTGAACAGCCGTCTACTTTGCTGAGCCTGCTTGTATAAAAAATTGCACAGTTTTCTGGTTTCTAATTTAGCCAAATTTGAGAGATATCAAAAATGTACTTAGAGACACTTTTTCAGCGAGGTTTAGCATAGTTTAACATCTTACTAAACCTTTTGACACGCACACAGTTGAGTTTACAGGGACCTGGCCAAACCACGGGACACTATGCTTAAAAAACAGCATAAACACATCTGAAGATAAGCAATAGAAACGTTACGTCTGCGAGGCAAACGGAAAAATTTAGCTTCTGACAGCCTCACCAACACTGTACGAGATGGTACCATAACGCCCCTGCATATCAGTAAGACGCAAAATAAACTAGAGTTCTGTGAGAGTGCATACCTCCGCCAAGCAAGGCAGCGGTAACGAAAAATTCAAATCGGCCGGCTCTGAAACCGTGATATTCTTTATATCAACACCAAAATTTTATCACTTGTTCCGTTTGAAAGTATTAACAGTGTCTGAAATTTTCTTGGAGATCCGTTTAATAACTTTTTGAGCTATGCTGCTATCAAACACTTTAACAGACACAAGTCAAACATACAAACGGACCAACTGATCATCACCAAAATATAATCGTTTCTATCTTTTAACATTACTGACAATTCCTGTAAATTTTATAACGATCCATCCATAATCTTGTGAGTTATTGTACTAATAAACAATTTAGCAAACCTAAGTCAAACACACAAACGGACCAACCATTCATTTAAAATTTATTCAATTGTCTTTTAACAATATTAAAAATTTCTGAATATTTCATAACGATCCATTTATAATTTTTTTAGTAATTGCGCTAACAAACATTTTAGCAATTATAAGTCAAACACACAAACGGACCTGGTGATCATCACCAAATTTTAATCAATTATGTCTTCATACGTTACCAACAAATCCTGGAAATTTCATAAAGATCCATTCATTATTTTTTGCGTTATTGCGCTGACAAACAAAAAATCAAACACAGCGACAAACAAGCAAAAGAACAAACACATCATCACAAATATTTGATCATTTACTCTCTGTAATATACCAAACAGTTCATGTAAATTTAATGAAAATCCGTCTATTGCTTTTAAAGTTATGGCACTAATAAAAACTAGCAGACATCAAACACACGGATGGACAGATCTTCACCAAAAGCTAATCATCTGTTTCTCCTAACATACCTGACAACCTATGTAAATTTGGTCAAAATCTGTCCAAAACTTTTTTGAGTTATCTTGGTGACAGACAGTATAATAGACAGACAAACCAGACGAAAACAAAATCTCCTTGGCGGAGGTAAAGATTATCGTAAATTATTTCCTAACTCAAGAAACAAACAACATATCCCTACTAGCAAGTACAACGTTGGAGTAGAGTACGTTTTACTCACGGTTAATGTTTCAGGGTTAAGAGAAATACTGGAAGTGCCGCACATAACGCAAAACACTTTGCGTTATTCAGTGCGTTCCCTTAGTTTGTTAATGAAAAGCCCCAATGCTTCAGTTTGTGAAACTCAAAACGTGCATTTCATACAGTATAAGGTAGGCTTAGTTCGGCATCGTAATTACTATGATTATGCCGTGACTTTTTGCCTTCAGAGACATAATTTGCACAGAGCAGGATTTATTTCAGCTTATCAACTTGACCAATGTTTGGAAGCGTTGCGATATGCGATACGCCAAAATACTTTCCGACGGCTGTCCAATACCTGTTCAGTAAACGAAACGTAAGATTTAACTTGTTATGCAACAGGATACACTCATTCACTTGACCGACATTTGCAAGATTTACGGTTCAATACACCCTTCAGTATTTTACGACGATCGCCCCGCCACTCGTCAGTATGCAAAACGTAACATTTGTCCGAAGACACCCTTTCAAGTGTCACACGTAAAAGATTAACACCGTTGCAATTATTGTTCACCAGAACCGTGAGCTCAGCACAGTCGGGCGTATTTTCCCTGGACTATGCACAACAATTCGTGACTACAGGGCGCTTAGAGACAGTCAAGGATTACGTAAATTGCCTCAAGATAATCTTGAGCGAGGAGTAGTGGATGGTGGGTCGGCTGTTGCATTCCTTCCTGGGCTACAGTGAGAGCTTTCGCTCCTATTCTGTTTATTATTCTGCAACATTTACAATTGCGTGCATTTGCCAAAACATAATTAGTCCGTAATAGATATTTGTTACGAGTTAAAAAGTGCATCTTGAAAACTGTGCTGTTTGAGCAGCTACGTAGAATAGGCTCTGGAAACAGTATTTTCAGAAAAAGTATTGGTGGAACATTCATGTAGGTTGTGTTTGCAACACAGGAACTGGAAATATCATTTAGGTGCCTTCATCGCCGATTAAAGTCAGTGCCTGATAATTTCGTTGCCAGTACCTTCCTCGCTGACTAAACTGATCGCTTGGCAATTTCCCTCCCTGGTACCGTAAAGTCATCGGCTAGTATATACATCTATTCCTGGCCTGGTACGTTTATCGACTGGTAAACACAGTGTCTGGCAAATTCATAATTGTGATTTCAATGTTTAACTTTGCATGTTTTGCGATTTAGATTACATTCGGCATAGAGTACAGGAACGCTGAGCAGTCGCTTGCCGGAAAATGAGATGTCGCTTCTCGCAAGTGAGCCTAACTGTACGGTATTGCAGACGCATTTTTTACATGTTGTCCCATTGCTTTTTCATTCATTTTTTTATATTTTACTTAATTCCTAAACATTCAGTAATGATTAGCAAACCTGTACATACCTCTAACTCTTGTATACGCGACAAATTCACAAAAAAATAAAGGCTTGAAGTGCGATATCATAAATCAATTGTTTATGATATCTTTTGATTTTGCAGTAGAGTAGAATGATTTCCTAATAGTTATTAAAATAAACAGTCTCATGTTGTAGAAAAGAGGCTTTCAAATTCGTGATATACTCGATTTGTAACGAAATGCCAAAAAAAACGCTAATAGAGTTATTAATGAAAATTATTTGGCATGTGGGCTGAGCGAGAAAATCAAAACAAACGCCAGTGTTGAAGTGAAGGGTGAGTTGGAGCAGCTAGCGACCATGAAGTGATGTAACCCAGGGAGCAATGAAGAGATGAAGCACTGGCCGCCATGATGTGGTGTAGCATTGGCAGCTGTAACGTGATCTAGCCTTGGCTGCCATGATGTGATATAGTATTGGCAGCTGTAAAATGATATAGCGTTGGCAGCCTTAAAGTGATCTAGCATTGTCAGCCGAAAAGTGATATAGCATTAGCAGCCGTGAAGTGATATAACATTAGAAGCTATGAAGTGATGTATCATTGGCAGCCATGAAATAATGTAATATAGGCCACCATGAAGTGATTTAACCCCGGCGACTATGAATCGATATAGCTTAGGCAGCCATAAAGTTATGCAAAATTGTCATCCATTAAATCATTTAATGATGGCAACCATGAAGTGATGTAACATTGTCATCCAGTGATTCAAGCAATGTAGGCAATCACGAACTGAAGAAACATAGTTATCTATTGATTCGTGTAATGTAAGCAACCATGAAGTAATGTAGCATATGCAACATGAAGTGATGTTACGTAGGCAGCATTGACGTGATGCAGTGTAGGCAACAACCATGACGTCATTTAACTTTGGCAACCATGAAGTGATTTAACTTAGCCAGCTAAAAAGTGATGTAACGCAGGCCAATGAAATGCTGTAATGTAGGCATCCATGAAGTGATGTAACGTAGGCAACCACAAAGTGACGTAGTATACCTTGGCAGTAATGTGAAATGACATGGACAGCCAGGATGTGCTGCTTTAGATGGCTCCAGTTATGAAGGATTGTATCAGTACCAAAATGTCATCTTAAATGTCATTTAATGCCTCTCCTTGTATCTTTTTCTCGTGGTTAATTATGCATTTTATTTGAAGGCTACCAATGTGGTTTCACTCTGCAGTATTACTGTGGTTTTAATTAAGTTTTTTCAGCATTACTGGGGTTCTCTTACTACTATTTTATTGTAGCTATTGGGATGAGGTCTATCTAAAGCTCTTCATACATCAATTTCCGGGGTTTTTGCTCCAAATTTGTCGTTGGAAATACATTCTATTGTATGTGATGCTAAAGTGCATTGTGCATTGCATGTAAAATATATGTGCCAATTTTTTCAATGAAGTTCTAATATTAATAGAAATTAGGTTGAATTTTCAATTATTTTTGATATCCGAAGGTATCATATCTATCGTCCACTGAAGATATTCAATTGTGAATTCAGATTTACTACTCCCTGTTCTGCAACCAATTCCTGTTGGTACGATGATGAAATTAATCGTTGATTGAGATCTCTGTGATTATAAGAACTCATTTTATCAACGCTTACGTAATCGGCCTCCAGCCCCACTTGCGAAAGGCCCGATTTCAGTGAGCAGGCAAGGTGTTGTGAAGTCTATGCACTCGGTATATCAATTAATATACAATAAAAGTGTAAAATACAAGGATGTGAAAGTTAAAAACTAGAAATTTATTTCTATAGTCTAGCTGGGGACAGAGGTGTTATCATGTGGGAGTGTAAAAGGTGAATGGCTGGAATAAGCTCGGGGGGTCCTTATATCACTGCTTGTACAGTCGGGCAGTTAGGGAACGTCATTGGCGGCAGGGGAACAGTCGGGGAAAAACGTCCGTTGTGAATTGTAGTGAGGGGAACGGCTGAAGTCATTATGTTGAGGCTAGGATTCGTTTTATCAATGTAAAGAGACTCTAAAGTTGTAAGTTCTGTTGGATTGTAGAAGTCGATAATAGAGAAGTCTTTCCTGCTATTAGGATGGTTGTTTTGTTCTGCATGAAGACGGGGAGCTGAATGTGAAGTTTTTGCTAGTGGTAAACCTGTTCTACTATCAAAATAACTTTCTAGTTTTAAACTTTTACAATAAATCTTATTTCACCTAAAAAATGTCCATTTTATAGCTTGAATATAACTAAACTAAAAAGTTATTGAAAGTTGGAAAGTACTTACAAAGCACAGAATATAGTCTAGGAGTAGTCAGCGTTGCATGTCTCCGCCCAGCCTATTTGCCACTAAAGAAGCATGATGCTATGACAACAAATCATGACAAAACTCCATATGCATCCCAAAATATACTTAGAAGTAACAACAGTTACTTACATATTAATCTTAACTTGGTATTTCTAGGGCGCTTGGAGACTAACATCTATTTACGTGTATTTTTCAGAGAAGATAAGAATATGCACTGGCCTTACTGGTGGGTATGTCCATTAAAAATGACGGGAAGATTGCGCGTTGAAATCCATCCATGGTTGAAACTTGTGATGCTCTTGTTCTTCGAATGATGCAGCTCGTCTGCGATCCTGGTATTCTAGTTAGCTATGAATTAAGGTGAGTGCGGCTAATTTCCCTTTGAAAAAACAATTCTGTCCTCTTGCTCTTCCTGCCCAGCTAATACGCTAGTCCGAGACACAACGCGGCGCTTCAAGAGTAGGAAAGGGAAGGCATACGCCATATTTTAAGCTTACCTGGAAACTTTAAGCATAGATCACCCACAGAATTGCACGTAACAGTGACTGGAATTGCAGAGATATGCAAAACAAAGAGTGGGTCTAAACTTCATGAACTGCAACAATTAACCAGTACATTTCAAATCCAGTGCATTCCGAGATGGAAAAAGTACTGCAACCATAATTGACAATCCCGTCTTTGAGAGGTGACACATCCATAACAATTTTATCAGCAAACATATACTGCTACTATTGTGCATCTGGCCACCCACATTAAAAATGACAAAATCTATTAAACGACAGATCCTTAATTTGTTTAAATTGGAACAAAAATATTAAAGGTTTAGCACCAGAGCCGTTGCTGAAACGAACTACTAATTAGAGCACAAGCAGCTCTCTGTCTCTGTTCTTACAAAGAGAACTCATTAACACAAACAAAGGCTGGCACTGGAGGTAGGCATATTAGACGGCTGCTGTGCAACACAATTGCACGTGTCATCCATAGTGTGACCTTATGGAGACAGCTGTGCTAGAAGTATCGTCGATTCGCTTACTGTAATCGAAATAATCTAATCTGATTAGCACGTAACATGCTCGGAACGTCGCTACCTTGCATTGAGTTACAGACGCTGTCAGCCAAGATTAAAGTTCCATATAAGTTAACGCTAAGGATTAAATTAACTTAATCGCACTATGACAATCCCAGACGCCTTTCGTGTAACACGCGCTACACTTGCGTTATATTGAAAGTAACTGCGCTCAAATTATTGTGGTTACAGGTTATCTACAACAGACAAAGTAATGCAGTCGGACAAGTCTTAGCTTCAGCAAAACATTTACCTCCGCCAAGGACGTTATGTTTCCGTCGTGTTTGTCTGTGTGTATCTTTGTCTGTTCACCTATTTGTCTCTCTGTCTGTCACCAAGATAACTCAAAAAGTTATGAACCGATTTCGATGAAATTTAAAGGGATTGTTTGGTATGTTAGGAGGAACAGATGATTAACTTTTGGTGAAGATATGTCCATCCGTTACTTTGTTTGTCTGCCTTAATTTTCTCAATACCATAACTCAAAAAGTTATGAATGAATTTTAATGAAATTAACTTGAGATATTAAGTATATCACAAAGAGTAAATAACCAAATTTTGGTAATGATTCGTTTGTTCGTTCGTTTGTCACTGTTTTTTAATGTAATGCTTGGTAAAACAATAACTCAAAAAATTATGAATGGATCTTCATGCAATTCATAAGGGTGTTAGTAATGTTAAAAGACATAAATGACTAAATTTTGGTGCAGATCGGTTTGCTCGTTTGTATGTTTGACTCATGTTTGTCATAGCGTTTAGATTAGTAAAGAATTACAGTCCGGGAAAAGTTATGGGCAAATATCACAGACACTTAAAATATCGTTTACCACCATTGGGTCATTCATCAAAAGGTTTAAGAGTACGAAAAGCGACTAAGATCAGGTAGGCGCGGAAGATATCCCCTAGTGCTTCCAGAAAATCGGGCAGAAAAGTGTCCGAAAATCCCATGACTCAGAACACTTGTAGCCCCACTACAGAGCGGTCAAACTTTATACACTCCTGAAGATCTATTTTAATAAAGAAACGCGTTGAGAGAAGGTAGAAATTTTATTTTTTGATGGAAATTCAAAAACATTGCATGAAGCGTTCTCTTACGCAACGTAAGGCGGTGGACGCACAATTCTACGGTTGACAGATATTCATAGTTTACCATTAGATAAAATTCAATCAAATTGCTGACTTTTTATGAAATTTGACAATCTCTTTGGCATTTCACATAATACGCACGTTGCCAGTGTTCATTTATATTTCCACTGTATGTTTTCCGTGAGGAAGTAACAAATAAAGACTCTTATTCTACAAAGGGAGTTGGAAAACTCAGTGCAAATAGTTTAACCGCAAGCACCCTGTGGTGTAATTTTTTTGGCAAAGTTCATTTGTTTTAGTTACGGCGTTTTTAATCTTTACTTCAAAAACCATTTTTGCTGCAAAAAAAAATCAATTTGCAACCGATTTTGATGAAAATTGGTAGCAAAGTAAATTTTTCAATGCTCTATGCGCACATATTGTCAAAATTTAAAAAAAGTGTAAAATAGCTACGAAAATGACGTTCAAATTCAAAATAGACCTACGGTGAAAGCCTATTTCAAGACCTTTCAGATGATGAAGTTCCGGCAAAAAATAATCAGAATAAGTGCATTTGCCAGCAGGAAAACTGATATATAAGTTTACCAGTATTGACTCGCACCCGCATGTTGTCCTGTCACTGCACCACATAGGCGTGGCTAGACGAACGTCAGTGCTGCGGTAAGTGGGTTTTACTAAGCTTGAGGAGAATTTTTGGACATAACATAAGTTGTACTATATAGTGTTATTAGGCATGGTGAAATTTACGTTCATTATCTATGTAGATCAGAAACAAATGATCAAAAAACCACAGCTTAAATCTTGTCAAGGTACATATTCCCTTAGTTCGTCACTTCACTGAGGAATCACAGCTTTAAAACCTTAATAAGGCCTTGCATTTACAACCATGTCGCCAATATTCTAAAGAATTTAGTGTTTGTAAGCAAATGAAGATACGACAAAAAGTTTTTAGAAGAAATTGTGTGAGTAATTTCACACGATAAAATCTAAACTTTTAAAGTTTTCGGATCGCAGCAAATTATCACCTTGAAGAAAGTTTTTTTTTCCTCTAGACGATTAGTTGCTTATTATTTCGTTTATGGATTTCATTGCGTTACGAGTAACACCAATTTACTGCAACACTGCCAACTGCCCAGTCATGCTACGTAAAACCCACTTACCGCAACACTGACGTTCATCTAGCCACACCTATTTCGTGCAGTGACAGGACAACATGCGGGTGAGCGTCAATAGTGGTGAACTTATATCAGTTTTCCTCCTGGAAAATGCACTTAATCTAATTATTGTTTGTCATGCATTACATCATAGGAAAGGTCTTGAAATAGGCTTTCATCGTAGATTTCTCGTGTTTTCACGAGTGTGACTATTGATTTGTGTAGCCTATTTTGAATTTGAACGTCATTTTCCCAGTTATTTGACACTTTTTTTCAAATTTTGACATGTGCTCATAGAACATTGAAAAATTTATTTTGCTACCAATTTTTATCAAAATCGGTTGAAAATATAATTTTTTATAGTGAAAATTATTTTTCGAAAAAAATTAAAACGCTGAAACTTTTTTAAAAACTGGATGCTACCAAAGAAAATTACACCACCGGGTAGGGCTATGATGACTTAAATAATTGCACTGAATTTTCTAATACCCAGTAAATATGTATTTGTAAATATATACATATATTTAAAATTTATAGATTCAGTATGTGCACCTAGCTAGCATAAGAATAAGAAAGTAGGAGCTTTAATCTTCGAATTAACAAAATTGATGTTGATCAAGTGATCGCCGAGCAGATTCCTTCTTCCAAAGAATCAAAGCAGACAACAACTTTGAAGTACACAAGCAGGGGGTTAAATTGATGCTTGAGAGCCTTGGTTTAAGCTGACACAGGTGTCGTTCATCCTGAACTCCCTCTTTGTACTCGTAAAATATATTCTTCTTTTCTTTCACTCGCCTTTAAATCGTCAATACACAATAATTGGCTCAGAACAGCTGACGTATAAATGCTTGAAACAAAAGCGTATTCAAAGCATATTTTCTTTTGTTGCTTCGTTACTACATCTTAGATAGAATGTAACTACTAGCCACAATGACTTTGTTCTAGTTTTATAAACTCCCTGCAAACACCCACCAACACTAGGTTTTATGAAAGATTGAGCTGCGCTGGAAAGGAATGACCGAGTTCACAAAAAGGAAACGCCTAGAGTCGATTGTTATAAACCTGAAAGAGATAGCGTCGATCGTTCTTAACCTGAAATATGTAGCGTCGATCGTTATTAACCTGAAATGTAGCGTCGATCGTTATAAACCTGAAATATGTAGCGTCGATCGTTATTAACATAAAATATGTAGCGTTGACTGCTTTAAACCTGAAATATGTAGCGGAGGTTGTTATTAACCTAAAATATCTAGCGTCGATCGTTATTAACTTGAAATATGTAGCGTCGATCGTTATTAACCTGAAATATTTAGCATCGATCGTTATAGACCTAAAATATGCTGCGTCGATCGTTATTAACCTGAAATATGTAGCGTCGATCGTAATAGACCTAAAATATGCAGCGTCGATCGTTATTAACCTGAAATATTTAGCGCCGATCTTTATTAACCTGATATATGTAGTGCCGATCGTTATTAACCTGGAATATGTAGCATCAATCGTTATAGACCTGAAATATGCCATGGAGGTTGTTATTAACCTAAAATATGTAGCGTCGATCATTATTAACTTGAAATATGTAGCGTCGATTGTTATTAACCTGGAATATGTAGCGTCGATTGTTATTAACCTGAAGTACGTAGCGTCGATCGTTATTAACCTGGAATATGTAGCGTCAATCGTTATAAACCTGAAATATGTCGCGGAGGTTGTTATTAACCTAAAATATGTAGNTAGCGTCGATCGTTATTAACCTGGAATATGTAGCGTCGATTGTTATTAACCTGAAGTACGTTGCGTCGATCGTTATTAACCTGAAATATGTTACGTCGATCGTTATTAACCTAGAATATGTAGCGTCAATCATTATTAACCTGAAATATGTAGCGTCGATCGTTATTAACCTGAAATATGTATCGTCGATCGTTATTAACCTGAAATATGTAGTGCCCATCGTTATTAACCTAAACTATGTAGCGTCGATCGTTATTAACCTGAGGTATGTAGCGCCTATCGTTATTAACCTAAACTATGTAGCGTCGATCATTATTAAACTGAAAATGTAGATTAGATCGTTATTAACCTGACTAATGGCCTGTGCTTTTGTCAAATAACTGGAGAATTTAATTACTTCAAGAACCGCCTCCCCCGTTATTAACACAATTCTTTGTATTTCTTTTCTCGAAAATATATTTCCCATTACCTTCTGCTCATTTGTATACTATGAGCCTTGTGATGAAAAAATCACAATGGAAGGAATTATATTATATCTAGAACTATCTAGTAACTACGCTACCTATTAGAAACACTTCCGACTTCTCGATCATTGTTAGATTTTAAAAATTTCATTTGAACTCCTGAATTTTTTTTCTAGCTAATTCTTCAGATTAGGATGAAGAGACCAACCAGCTAGGAGTTAAGCAAGCAACAAGCAAGCTGTGTGGAATTATTACCTCCGCCAAGGAGGTTATGTTTTGTCTGGCATTTTGTCTGTCTGTCACCAAGATAGCTCAAAGAGGTATGGACCGATAGTTGCAGGAACGGTTAGGAATTACAGGAGGAACATATTATCAACTTTTGCTGAGCATCTGCTCAATTGTGTGTTTGTCTGCCTTTTTTCTTGGCAGCAAAGCTCAAAAGTTATGGGATTTTTATGAAATTTTCAGGAATTGTTCGGTTTGTTAGTAGTAGGAAATGACCGAATTTTTTGCGTTAATCTGTTTTTCTCTGGGTTTGTTTTTTATGCTTGTCAAAAACATATCACAAAAAGTTATGAACATATCGTAATGAAATTTGTAGGCATTGTTAGAAATTTTTAAAGAAACAAATGACGAAATTTTGATGATGATGATTAGTTCGTTCATTTGGGTGCTTAATTAATGCTTGAAAATGTTAGTCAGAACATAATTCTAAAAGTTATGGGCGAATATCCATAAAATTTATCAGAATTGTAAAAAATGTTAATAAGCGCCAATGTCTAAGTTTTTGCATTGATCGATTCCTTCGTTCATGTGTTTGACTAACGTTTGTCTTGGAATTTGTCGATCATAACTAAAAAAAATTAAGGACGGATCTCAAGAAAAGCTTAGAAACAGTTTTTGTTGCCAAGAGGCCCAAATAACCACATGTTGGTGATGATGAAAAGGAAATCCTGATTTCAGAACGAATTTGATTTTTTCGTAAGCATTGCCAAGCATGGCGGGTCATGCGCTCCCACAGTGTTCTAATGACTATATTTTCATTATTATTATTATTATTATTATTATTATTATTATTATTATTATTATTATTATTATTATTATTATTATTATCACAACGACAGTTTGCTACACACAGCACTAAAATCAGCGCAGCAAGAGAAGTTGCCTGTATTTAAGTCGAGTAGCACACAGCAGAGAGGCGCAGAAAGACGCGACAGGCTGTTTGCCATGTTACAAACGGGCAAATAGTTCTGCAGCTCCCGTAAACAACTCACTTCCAAGGCTGCCCCGCATGCTCTGGTGCAGCGTAGCAGCTCTAGGTCAAAAAGTCAATGAACTTTGAGCTTCATAGGAAAATATTGCGCAGGCTTTGCTAGCACCGATACGATAAATCTGGCTTCTCTTCCATCAGCTTTTCGCGGCAGCTAAGCTTTTTTAATTAAAAAATACTAAATAACACACTACTTCCACAGTACTTTCACAAATTTTGCTTTTCTCTGCTACTAATAAAAACAAAAACCATAGGATGAAGCGCGTAAGACTGTACTAATTGTGATTGTTCAAGAGCTCTTCTCAGTAGAATACAGACTGAACATTTCAATTTTCAACATCAACATTGGTAAAACCATAACAATTGCAACAGTTTCAGCTACCATTACTCAACATCAACATGCAAAAGGAAAACTAAATGAAAATATACCATAAAATGGGTGGCAGACAGGAGCATGAGAAACGTATGCAGAGTTTGTACTATACTGATAATGCACTATAGCGTACTCTACAATATTCGTTAAAAACGCTTATATTTTGTCCTGGCATCGTCTCAATGTTCATCCTTATCGTCACTATTCTGCTTTGGACATTAACATAGAATGAAACGACCCGTTTAATTTTTATGAATAATTGTAGGTAAATGAGAGCGTGTGTGTTATTTCTTCAGTAGAGCACTGCCGGTTCCCTTTGCATGCTGCCAACAAATAGGGCAAAATATTAACATCAATCTTCAAAATTAACGAAAGGTTAACGTCTGAATATTTCCCACAATTCATCTTACAAGCAAAATGAACTTTATATTGCGTACATCATGCAGTTACATTCATATTATTATTCAGTGTGCTGCACAGTTCTATACCAGAATACTGTAAATTTCTAGAAGCTTGCCACATCCTGTCCTTTCAAAATTCATTCAATAGATCCGTTGCATTTCCTGAAGCAGCTTCTACCGCCTCATCATGATTACTTCTCGTGATTCTCGTTCATTTTTTCCATCGTGTGTGGATGTTTGGAATGATCTGGATGGCTCTGTCTTTGCTGGTGAGGGTATTAGTAGCTTTAAGCAATCTGTAGACGGGGCTATTCTGTGATTTCGGCTCTTCTCTTCCCTTTCTTTTTCTCTTCGCTCACTGGGCTGGTTGCGTGGGGGTTTGTTAACCTTGGGGAGTTTCTCCATTTCCAAGGCGCCATCTAGTGTAATTTAATAATAACAATAGTTTGAAGCCCGGCAGAATTACGACTTTGGCCCTACTCCCCTATAGTACATGCTGTTGCAGTAAACTTTAACAAGGAGAAACTCCCCTAGCGGACTCTTGCGCTGGCCATGAGTTTTGCAATGCCTTTGATACAGTCAATCACAATAAAATTTTCCAGCTAATCTGTTTTTACACTAATTCATAACGTAGTACGTTGGTGAGCCTCCTACTTGAGAGGTAAAGCGGTCTGCTGCTGCTACTTCGGGTCGGCCACATCACTGTTCCACTGTTCCTTGGCGTTCCCCAAGGTTCAGTGTCCCCTCCCCCCTGCTCTTCAACCACTTCGTGTCCTTCTTTCCTGTGTATGCTTCTCTCATCACTTCCAATGCCGACTTCACTGTCGCGGAGCAGGATACAGAGGATGGCAAATACCCCAAAATTTTGGGCGTCCGTTGGGACCTCCAACTGAACTTCTCTAAATATATCACGGAAACCCATAATCGCACGCCCCCTAGACTCTGCATCCTCGAAGCTCTAGCTGGCAGTTACTGGGGCCAAAAAAGAGAAATGCTGATTATAGCGAATAAGGCCTTCATTCGGTCCGTCATCACTCATGCGGTCCCAGTGTGGTTCCCAACGTCTTGCCTAAGTACATTAATGAGCTTCAAGCCGTCCAAAAT
Source organism: Parhyale hawaiensis (assembly GCA_001587735.2). Classification (NCBI taxonomy): domain Eukaryota; kingdom Metazoa; phylum Arthropoda; class Malacostraca; order Amphipoda; family Hyalidae; genus Parhyale; species Parhyale hawaiensis. The sequence continues at coordinate 2,674,318 of LQNS02278181.1, forward strand.
GTGACTGCGAGTATCTACAAGCTAGCACCTCACTGCAACCTTCAGTCATCTCCGCCACGACTCAAAGATGCTCTTCGACGGTGAGTCCGGCCCTCGATCTCCTTAGCAGGTAGTATTTACTGAAGGCTCTTGTTCCCGGCCACCCGTTGCATGACACAGTCACTGCTTCCAACAGCCGTCGTGACAAGAAATATACCCTGGCGTCAAAGTGTCAGGCTGCGGTGTCGCCATTGCTGACTGATGGCGTCCTATCGGCCTACACTCTCAATCTGTCCAGAGGGAGGTGGTGGCCTCCATTACGGGCTGGAGGTCAGCAAAGTGCTCAGCACCCGTTTTTCCGCCATCACTCCTTCCGAGTCAATACTAGTAGTATTATACTACCCCGACCTTTTCGCACAGCGTCATTGCAGTTGAGGTCAAACTACTGTTTGGCCCTGGCCTCCTACACGGACAAGATCATGTGGCGGCCTCTCCGCCGTGATCGTTCTGGTATGCTGGGGAGCAAACAGTCTCGCATCTATTTGTGCGCGGCGCGATTCCGGCGGCCCTTTCTCCTGTGTATCTCGGAGAAGACCGCGTGGCATCTTGGTCTTTTTTCTTCACCCCTTTCCTCTGCCTATCTTCCTCCACGTCACAGTGCCCCTGCGGACGGAGCTCGCAACAACAGTAACTAGAGATAATGCAGTCCACGCAAAGTAGACTTCAGTGTTGAACTCCAGGCTTTTCACTACATTCCTGGTTTTGACATATCAATCTCTGTAGTTATGATACCATTGGGGTAAATATCTGCAAGTTCCTAGCGTACAATATTTTATTTTGCTTTGTTTTTCGGAAGCTAGAATAAATTTAGTCAACGCACATTAGTTGCCGTCAATATGAAGACTTGGTTTTCTAATGAAGACAGTTAGAGAGTGGAATGGAAAATTTGAGATATTTAGACTTCTATTCCAAAAACTGAACTGAAACTGGAACTGTCAGTAGTTTTTATGATTTTCCTTATCAATTCAAAGTGTCGATAAGAAATATCCTAATATAACAAAATGCTTGGTGCATTTATTTCGTGTCCCCCTTAAGGAAATAGATAGGTGGAAGTAAGCCAGATAGCCGACGTTGTCAGTGAGTCGCGTTTTCATGAAGATCGAGGACCAGGCTGCTGAAGATGACCAAAGTACGATCTTTATCCTTTATCTGCAGGCACTTCTACACTTCTTGAAATCAAACCAAAGGTACTTGCACCTTCTAGAGTGTGAACTTTTTCCTCTCAGGTCACGTAGTATAAATTCAGTAGATCATCAACGGAGCACTCACGAAGGGATGAGTTTTCGCGGGCAGTAGACAATTATTTCTTCTAGCTTTCTGTTTTTCTTTGACGGAGCAGTTATCTCTTCATCGGTCAAAATTTCAGCACTTTAATGAAGCAGATATTTGAGTTTGGTGGTATATTGGCTACGGTGGGCTCATATCGTATATACAGTAAATTAGCTGACTAGAGTCGCCTTCAAGTTAATTCCAGTGTTTTACTCAAGCTATTAATTCTGCCTGCCAATATGGAAGAAGCACGTGAAAGAAGGCGAATGGAGAAGAAAGAACCTAAGGATGGGAGTACGTCATATTATCAATGAAGAAGCAACTCAGAAGAGCGAAGATTACGCACTGGCCTTTCTTAAGCAAAGATATCGATTATTACGTGAATTTTTTCAGGCGCGGGTCCACTAGTTTGTAAATAGTAAATGATGGATAAATTCATATGTATTTCTAATTTTTGAGCGCACTGCATTAGAACATGATTAACAAACACCGTTAATGTAGGACAGAAGAACAAAAATAAACAAACTGAATGTTTGACGAGTTTTTTCAAATACGAGTTTTTTTCCCCTGACTTATTCTCACCGAACTCCATATTATTTAATTATTTACGTGTTCAGATTTTCAGAACTAACTCTGCTCCACTCTTCCTTAATTCTTTTTCCTCTTAACTACAGAGTTCGGCCATTATTGCTTATAGTCCAGGCTCTGGAGAGTGTCTGTGTACATTTCTCTTTCACGGCTCTGCCATGTATTTTCCTATTCCATATGCTAAGGACATTAAAAAAATCGGGTAGAACTTTTTCAACTGGTACTTTTTGAGGGGGGCAAGGGTGGCACAAATTATCAATTGTTAACTGGTTGTTCTGAATCGTGCTCAAATATGTATTTTTGAAAAAGAAACATATTTTGTTTTCCACCTTTTTGATTTACGCCCTAGTTTTTTTTTAATAATGGGGTTTATATATAAATATATGTATCACAGATCAATAGTCCCACTCGCACCTGGAAATATCCAGGATGGCAGCTCACAGTCTTAACATTTTTTCGAGTTAGATAAATACTATAGGTGGTCCGCGGGATACGATATATATATATATTGTCTTGAGGTGGCATTATTTCAAATATTGAAGAAAACGAATAGAAGCACAATTAGATATTTTGTTACCCACGACGCGTTTCGCCATACCTCGGCTCCTCAGGTGGGAGGGTTGACGATGGTCGAATCTGAAGACGTTAAAACTTCAGAAAATTTCTATTCGTTTTCTTAAATATATATATATATAGCGAAACGCTCGTCGTGGGTACCAAAATTCCTTTAACTGCTCCTAATCAAAATCGACATTTATGCCACCTCACGAAAAGAAAAATATTTGTATATGTATATTTTGGAGTTTCAAACTAATAGAACTCAGTGAGTTTTCGTGCTTGAATAAAAACAATGGCAGTTTGGAATCCTTGAAACATTCTTAACAAAACTATAGAGCTAGATTCTATATTTTTTGTGACAGTTGGATTCTCCATTTTCTATTTCGTTGTGATCGCTAACTAAAATATAGGGAAAAACCAATAAAGGGATTCGGTTGTTAGCTGTGATAAGAAAAAGATTATATGAGTAAAATGGAGAATCCATTTCTTTAGCATTGTTAGGAATGTTTCAAGGTCCAAAACTAACATTCATTTGTTATTTTAGCATGAAAACTCATTGAGTTCTATTCGTTTGAAAATTTCAAAATATACATATATATTTATATTTATACATATATTATCTCTATTATCTCAAAAACTAAGGCCTAAATCGAAAAAGTTGTGGAAACAAAATGTTTTACTATTTTAAAAATACATATCTGAGCAAGTTTCAGAACAATCAGTCTGCAATTGATCATTTTATACCCTCCCTTGTCCCCCTTGAAAAATGTACCAGTGGCGAAAGTTCTACCTGACTTTTTACCTCCGCCAAAGAAGTTATGTTTTCGTCGTGTTTGTGTACCTCTCTGTCACCAAGATAACTCAAAAAGTGATGAACCGATTTGGACAAAATTTACAAGGATTGTTAGGTATGTTAGGAGGAATAGATGATTAACTTTTGGTGAAGATATGTCCATCCGTCTGTTTGTTTGTTTGTTTTTTTTATTTGTTTGCTTGTTTGTGTGTTTGTTTGTTTGTTAGATTGTTTGTCTGTCTCATTTTCTCAATGCCATAACTCAAAAAGTCATGTATGGATTTTTATGAAATTGACATGAGTTGTTAGGTGTATAACAAAAAGTAAATGACCAAATTTTTGTAATGATCCGTTTGTTCGTTCGTTCTTCCGTTCGGTTGTCACTGTTTTTAATTTTATGCTTCTTAGCACAATAACTCAAAAAATAATAAATGAATCATTATGGAATTTATAGAGGTTGTTACCAATGTTAAAAAACATAAGCGAAAGAATTTTGGTGCAGATCGGTTTGTTCGTTTGTATGTTTGACTCATGTTTGTCATAACGTTTGTTAGCAGCATAACTCAAAAAGTTATGAACCGATCATCAAGCAAATTGCACAAGCTGTTATTACTATTAAAAGGCACAAATTATTTGATTTTGGAGTTAATACAAAGAAAATAAGGGTTTCAGATCCAATTTGAATTTTTTGCTACCGTTGCCTCGCTTGGCGGAAGTATGCGCTCTCAGGGTGCTCTAGTTTTTAATGTCCTCATCGTAGGGAATAGGAAAATACATGGCAGAGCCGTGAAAGCGAAACGTACCCAGACACCCCCTAGAGCCTGGACTATTAATAATTCTAACTTTAAACGTTTCCACAATTTCAAGTAATCGGATTTAGATCGAGATTTTGGGTAGGCCTAAGCATTGCACTAATATTTACAACTTCAAAACATTGCCTCGCCGGCGTAACTCCTCGATAACATACTCATAGCATGGCCAACGTCGGCGTTTCGAAGTGCTGGCTGGTGCAACATGTTTCTGTATAATGTTTTGCAAACAGCCGCACTGATTTAAGCCACTCAATATACAGTAGGTCCGAGCTCTGAGCTGGAAACATCCCCCATTTAATTACAGAGACTCCGAAAGTGTAGATTTTTACTTTACTCTTTCTAGTCAATCTGTCATCTCCGACTTTACAACCTTGGTACCAAGATTTGCGTTTCTTATGTTACTTCCCCAGCAGTACTTCCGTTAATGTTGTCTACCTACCCTATATTCAAGCAATTTTTTGCGCCGTTACTGTAGTTGAGAGGCTAGGATGAACTCTTTATAAACTCCTTCGGTAATCATTCGACGGCTGAGTAGGCCGAAGAGGCAATGCTTAACCTGTCTTTTTTAGTACAGAGAAGCTTCTTCAATCTTCTTCCTCTCTGGCCAGTATTATGTAGCGCTGCCCATTACTAGAATATTGTTTCACAATTTTAGGGACAGATTACTCTGCAATTCGTTGCACCCTATCGACCATTAATATCTGTACTTATCAAAGCGCTCAGTTGACAACGGTCATGATTCGCTCTCTGCTACTTTTTAAATATTGGTAAACATTAAATTCATCGGGTAACTACTGATACTCGCATATGTCACCTCTGTTGGTTATTATACTAGTATGAACTTTACAGGCATCTTATGTTGTTATTTATCTCACCCTACGTGTATGAAACTTTTCTGCAATCTCATCAAGATTCTGGCAAAATTAATAACTCGCAAGATTCCGGAGCTTAAACTAAATGTCATGTAAAAATCTGCGGTTCTTCTCGAAATTCGTCCAAATTTCCCATTTCTGCAGCCACGTTTATGCTGTGGCCCCGACAGCCTCTTCCAGGGCCTGAGTCATGACCTTGATTGCCGTTTTGAGCATCCCAATATTCGGCGCGTCTTTGGAATAAACTTAGAAAGGGTCATCTGGAAGGGTCATTTTTTG
>LQNS02278181.1:2693761-2715351 GCA_001587735.2 Parhyale hawaiensis
AATTGAACAGCAAATTCTAAGTGTGGCCTCACTAATGCCTTGTACAGTGGGACGATGATGTCCTTGGACTTGTATTCGAAGTTTCTGGTGATGAATCCGAGTACTCTGCTCGCCATTTGCTGCTCTGCGATGAGAGACGCACGACACCCGCAAGCACTAATGATTAAATGGATGGGTTTGTTTTAAACTATGTTAGACTAGGTCAGGTTCTATTAGTTCAATGGAGAGTAATGTTAAAGAGATGAGTGCATAACTATAAAAGTTTACAACGTTTACTTTCTGATGTATTACATAGGTTATGTTCTGACTTCTGTATTCTCTACCTTGACATAACTCAGCCTAGCCGTACCTAACCTAACCTAGGCTTACGCAATGCATACTGAAAATTAATTACCATGTCATAACCTACCCTATCTAGCCTAAACATATCTGATTTAAGTTAACCCTTTCTGAAACGACTGATTTATCTCACTTATTGCCGAAGCAGTACGCTGGGTTCTGCTTGTTCGTTGTAACACACACACATTGCATGTGACACTGGCCAGTTGATACAGGAAATTGGTGGCACATTACGCTTACGACGAATTAGGTTTTAAAAAATATTAAGGCACTGTACATTCAAATCAATCACGAAAAGCCTTCCATATGTTCTCATACCCTTGAAGATGGACTTACATTGTACTCACACTATCCAGATGTACTATAAAGAAATGAATGGTTTCGATGTATGATGTGCACCCTGTAACTTAACTTAAAGCGCGTTCGATTAGGACATGAACTCAATGTGCTTAGCTTAAATCAAGCGGGACTAAGGACGTGTTCGATTTGGGACCTAAGAGTCCAGCTAAGCCAAGCCCACTTGACTTAACTTCTCCGGAACTGTTAACACGAACTTTAGCTTCGTGCTGTAGGTGTTAGAAGCGCCCAGCTCAAGTTGAACCGACTGAAATCTCAATTTTACAAAATAGTATTTAGTATTTAGAAGCCTCAAAAGTGATAAATTTTGACGCAATGAATGAAACTTGAATAAACGGAAGAATTCGGGACACCTGTCTGCAGTTTCGGACAAGTTATGTCAAGTAGCTTTGGCTTAGATCGACTTTCAGATCCCAATCGAACACGCCCTAACATACCTTTATTGATGTTCATTGATCAATAAAGGTATGTTATGTACTTGAACGTAGTTTTAGAATTGAAATGCGTGAGAAAAGTGGTCGGTGTGTACATGATCCGTACGCGCATAGTGTCTCTATCCATTGTTCAGTGAAGACTGATTGGCAACAAATTACCTCTCGCGGAAAAACTAGGTTAGAGAAAAAGTGCAACTTTTTTCGGCCCTTAGCAATGAACTTGCTTTACACCTACACTATTACGAAGTAAACAATTTGAAGGTCGCACTACTACTCACAACCAAATATTCAAAATGACATAACTACTAGGCAATCCAGCGTAGATTGGTCGCTTCTAACACCTACAACACGATTCAAAACGAAGAAGCTAAAGTTCCGGTCAACAATTCCGGAGAAGTTAGGTCAAGTGGATGGGGCTTAGCTCGACTTTTCGGTCCCAAATCGAACACGCCCTTAGTCCCGCTTGATATAAGCTAAGCACATTAAGTTTATGTCCTAATCGAACGCGCTTTAAGTTAAGTTGCAAGGCGCTCATCATACATCGAAAACATTCATTTCTTTATAGTACATCTGAATACTGAGAGTGCAATGTAAGTGCATCATCAAGGGCATGAGAACATATAGAATGCTTTTTGTGATTGATTTGAACGTAGAGTGCCTTAACATTTTTTTAACCTAATTCGTCGTAAGCGTAATGTGCCAACAATTTCCTGTAGCAACTGACCAGTGTCTACATACAGTGTGTGTGTGTGTGTGTATGTTACAACGAACAAGCCGAACCCAGCGTACTGCTTCGGCAATATGTGAGATGAATTAGCCATTTCAGAAAAGGGTTAAATAAAGTCAGATATGTTTAAGTTAGATAGGGTAGGTTATGCCATGGTAATTAGGGTTCAGCAAGGATTACGTTAGCCTAGGTTAGATTAGGTATGTCAAGCTAGAGGATACAGAACATAACCTATGTAATACATCAGAAAGTAAACGTTGTAAGCTTTTATAGTTATGCACTCATCTCTTTAACATTACTTTCCATTGAACTAATAGAACCTGACCTAGTCTACCATAGGCAGCTTAAAATAAAGCTATCCATTTATTGTATGAGTGATTTATGTCACTTATTGGCTACGCATTGCGCGCAATGCTTGGTGACATTTACTCCCCTGTCATATGTAAAAAAAAATACACAGACTGAATATAAACTGCTAACACACGAATAATTTTCACCCGCTGCTCACATCTAAACTAAGTTCAAGTACATCACACACCTTAATTGATGCCTATTAATTATGAGAATAAACTGCACGGCTCGTAAATTTTGAATTTACATAATTTTTTCAAGGTACGCTTCCGAGTGGAACACCTTCACAAACCATCACCCTTCGCCCCTCCCACTGTGACCTGCCACGCCATTGGCTGCCTTGAGACTGTACTAGCTGACACGTTTAGGAAAAGAAAATTCGCCACTGGTCACGATGTAACCGGAAGTGACAGTAAGTTGCAGCCAGTGCTTGCAGCTGACCGCAAGTAGCTGTAAGTGGCAGTAAGTAGCTGTCAGAGACAACAAGTAGCTACAAGTGGTAGTAAGTGGCGGCAAGTAGCTACAAGTGGTAGTAAGTTGCAGAAAGTGCATAGCCCTAAGTCGAAGCAAGTAGTCGTAAGCGAGCTTAATGGCCAGTAAGGAGCCGCATGTACTAGAAAGTGTCTGTATGTAGCTGCAAGTAGCCGGAAGTGGTTGTAAATGGTTAAAACTGGCTGTATGTAAGTGGCAGCAAAAGCGCACCTGATGTAACTGTCATCCGGCTTGTTGAACCACACGTGCTGCAGGCAGTCTTATATTATATTCAGTAACCTTTCGATCAAAGGCGAGTTATAAGTAGAAATGGTTCGGTAGCATTGGTAAGGTCGTTACAACAGAATTTTGAGATGTTTAGGGTGTTCTTCTGAGATAAGTTATTTCCGACAGCTTAGATGAGTACCTAGGTATTTACGGCACCTTATAAAAATACTAAGTACGGGCCTTGTCTCAAGTTTTCATAGCACTTCAGAAGTTGTTTTTCCTCCCTGTAGAGCTACCTGCACCATGGCAAGGAATTAAGGAGAAACATAATACACTGATATCACTATGTTTAATAGAGAAAATAAGCATGAAACTGTACGGAAAATGAATGTACTTCTTCCACTGTGTAATTCTTATGTTCATATCTAAAAATTATAAAATCTTAACTTAAAATAAAGGTAATAATAGGGACTGATAAAAAAAATAAAAGTTCTTATACTGGGTGAGGCAAAATACTGCAAGATGCGTTCATACCTGAATAGCTGACTTGACCGGTACTGTAATCCTAAGTGTAGCTGAATAAATCTTTACTATTCTTATGAGAGTATAAACGCATTTGTGCTGTTTGTTCTTCAATCGGAGGGTAAAGCAAGGGTAATTTTTTGGGGGGTTAAGCAATATGTAAGCGAGTAACTTTTGAAACTCGATTTAGAGCGGCAAGGCTGAGTTTCTGCCCTGAAATTGCAATTATGTTGAAACTAACTAGATTAGAATATCTCAATCGCCGTGTGTCAATTGAACATACCCACACAGAAGTCTCTAACTGGTGGCGGCCAAATATATGTGGCTGTAAAGACAAAAAATTCTTCGCACTAACTAAAATCCAGGAAGACAAATCTCCAACTAGAGCATTTTGAGAGCTCATACCTCCGCCAAGCGAAGCAACGGTAGTAAAAAATTTAAATTGGTTCTGAAACCATGATTTTCATTGTATCAACTCCAAAATCTACTCATTTTTACCTTTTGATAGTAATAACAGTTTGTGCAATTTTCTTGAAGATCCGTTCATAACTTTTTGAGTTATGCAGCTAACAAACGTTATGACAAACATGAGTCAAACATACAAAAACGAACGAACCGATCTGCACCAAAATTTAATCATTTATGTCTTTTAACATTACTAACAGCCCCTATAAATTTCATAAAGATTTATTCAATATTTTTTATTTATTGTGCTAACAAGCATATAATTAAAAACTGTGGCAAACGAACGAACAAACAAACGGATTGGTACTAAAATTTGGTCATTTGCTTTTTGTCATATACTTAACAACTAATGTGAGTTTCATAAAAATTCGTTCCTAACTTTTTGAGTTATAGCATTGAGAAAAATGAGGCAGACAAACAAACGGATGGACGGATCTTCACCAAAAGTTATTCGTCTGTTCCTCCTAACGTTGCCTAAAATCCCTGTGAATTTTGTCCAAATGGGTTCATAATTTTTTTAGTTATGTTGATGACAGATAGAGACAAACACGACGAACACATAACCTCCTTGGCGGAGGTAATAACATTTATTATTGTACCAAGTAACTGAAGGAGTATTATGTTGATCTCCGGGGCTGTAAGGTTTAGTTATACTTATGCCTTGCATTCAATACTGAGAAGTATCTTCTTCGCTCCTCACAACTATATTTACTTTGTTTTGAGTTCTAGTGCATTGCCAATGTGCCAGAGTATAATACTGAGTACCGTTACTTTCAAATTACTTTTCTGCCCATGCTAAGCACTGCTGAAAGTAATCTACGATGGGTGAAATGCGAGTCTATAAGTATTCGTTACGCTCTATTGAATGGACATCCCAACTAGTGAAGTCTGAGAGAGGATATCTTCGGCAAGCAGTGCAGTGTAAACGAAAAGAAATCATATTGATCCTTAAACCAGGCTCTCCTTTCAATCATACCAAAACTTGGTGGTCATTCCTACCGCTTGACCTTAGTGACAGTTTTTGCAATTGTTGAAGATCCGTCCGTTTCATTTTGAGTCCCAGACTGACCAACTTTAAGATAAACTTTTAGTCAAACACACAAACGAACGACTCCATCATCACAAAAATTTGGTCATACTGAGGTGCCTTTTCAAATTTTTATTGATTTCTTGAAATTACATAAATATCCGTCCATAACGTTTTGGTTATACTGCTAACAAATATAAAAATTAGGCATTGCACAAACAAACGGACATGAAGATCATCACAAAAATTTGGTCATTTGCTTTTCTTAACATTTCTAAAATTCGTGCAAATTTTATGAAAATCCGTCTATGTCATTTTCACCAAAAAACAAGAGGCAAACAAACAAGGCTTGAATGGATTTTCACCGAAATTTAATCATCTGTTGCTTCTAACATGCCTAACTATCCCTGCAAATGTCATAAAAATCCGTGCACAACTTTTTGAGCTTTTTTTGGTGATAAACTGGCACACAAAATTGACAAATATATACATTTCCTCCATGGAGGAGGTAACTATGTATTATACAATGGAATGTTAATACGCAACGTTATGTTGAAGCAAGATGTTATTGAGACACTGTAATTGGACTGCACGCTTCGATACCACTCAGTATCAATCTACATTTTTATGGTACTACATGTTATTATGTCACTGATCCGGAGCAGCTTATATACCTCGATAGTACCCATTGACAATTACATTCCAAATTATCCATTTGCTGATAGACCAGTATATGTTTCTGGAGCGTTACGAATAGTGTTTCGACCCACTTACGTACAATCCCAGACAAAATCTTAAGAACAAACCAAAATATCATATATGATGTTATTCTTGTTTGTTTTGAAAAATAATTTCTCCATGAAAATTACCAGCATATTAGGAAAGTCATGATAGGGGTATACAGCAAGTTAGTGTTTAATAAAGCTCCTATAACATAAACAAAAAAATCATGAAATACGCTGAATTTTGATAAAATGTAAACAAACCACATAGTTTAATAACAGCTCCAGCAACGAGTGACTCTATGAAGATAATTGCAGTTTCTCTTCCTAAATTATAATTGGCTAAAGAGAATCTTTTAACAAAACTTTGAGCAGGGGAGAACTATAGAGCTCGAAAAGCGTGGATTTTCAGAAGCCTGAATTCTGTGCTTTTCATTTCACTGCAGTGCAACATGATTAGTAACCGATAAGTTGGTAAATAATCAAACGTAAACTGTGCCCGTACGGTGCTGATTAATATTAACACAATCACAGCGAGAACGGATATTTTTCTGGAGGGGGAATTTTTCTAGTAAGTGATGAAAAATCTTGTTTCTTGCGTTTCATGTAAAAAATTGCAGCACAAGAACTTCACTGTCCTTGCCAAGATTATTTAATTTCAGCTATAGAAAGTTAGTTGTGAATAAAGTAGATTTCAAGCACGCAATATACCATACATTAATCGTGTATGCAGAACAATATCAATGTATAATGTACCGAGGATATTGGAGGAAAAATCTCAAATTTATTAATCGGTTCTGAATTAGGGTTTTAACTAAAAGTCAAGAGTGGTAATAATGAGTCCAAATTGGGTCTTATTCTTCGGTTTCTAACTCGGTTATAGTAATCACTCTTATACCACCATCCAAAATTCGGCACTATTCGCAACAGTGTTAATACTTTGAAAATTGTCATTGTTTACTATGAGCGCTAAAGCAGTCAGCGAAATGCAATGAAAAATATATTTCTCCGTATCCAAGGTGACAGCTTAAAGAGTTGAAACTTCGATCCACTTATTCTGAATGTCTAGCTTAATGCTAAATTCCATCTGTTGTAAATTTCCGGTAAGAAACCATGACAAAATCGTACTGACTTGAATTTACTATTCTAATCAACCACAACGACATCAAATTTTAAAATACCAACCTACAAAACAGAAAATGCAAAAAAAAAAGAAGTCAAGTCCAGTAAGATTTTTTTTTTTTTTTCTTTTTTTTTCAGTTCACTGTTACCTCTCTGCAAGCTACAACGCTTGTAGCACTGCAGGCAGCATTTCATTTCAAGTCAAAGACGCATCAGTGCTGAACTTTAATCCTCTCAGTAAAATATTTTATTTGGCACAAAGGGAATACGTCAAAGGAAATATAAGCCTCTTGCCAAAATAAATACATCCGGCACATGCATTGATTCCTCAGAGGGACTTTTACTCCCACTTATAGAAGGACTACTCCAATCTCGTGGCGATAGACTCTTCTATCCTGCAAATACTTAAGATTTAACGATGTAATATATATATATATATTAGCTTACACATAGAGGAACAAAAAAAAATAGATTCAGGTGCATCTTTATGCTCTTAGCGTATTTGCATAACTCAAAGGCTACTATCATTAATAGTAGTATTCTCAACAGGATTAGATAACCTACCGTCTGTTGAACAAGTGCACGGTGAGGCGACAAACAACGAAACGTTCCACAGCTCTAAGGCATTTCAGGAATTTCTGTCCACCTTACTGAAGAAACATGCAGAAGTATTTGGAATAAAAACAAGCAAAGATGACAAAAATCATTGTTTGACCTACGCATCTATAACTGCAATATGCAATTATACAGTACGAGGGACAAATGCATCTATAACTAGAGAAGCGCTCTGAGAGCGCATACCTCCGCCCACCTAAGTACCATCAGCAAATAGTTTAAATTGGTTTTGAAACTATGATTTATTTTCTATCAGCGCCAAAATTTGGTCATTTGGGCCTCTTGACAGCAAAAACAGCTTCTGAAATTTTGTTGATGATCCGTTCTTAACTTTTGAGTTATGTTCCTGACTAACATTAGTCAAAGACTCAAACAGACCTGCTGATCACTATGACTATTTGTACCTTTTAATATCCTTAACAATTCTTAGTAATTTCGTAAAGATTCGTTTAAAACTTTTTTATTTATTTTACTGACAAACACACTAACAAATGCAGAGACAAGCAGATAAACGGAATGGAAGATCATCACGAATATTTGTTCAATTACTCTTCATAACATACTCACCAATTCCTACGAATTCAATTAAGATCAGTTCATAACTGTCTGAGCAATGTTGCCAAAAAAAAAAACAAGCAGACAAGCAAATGGTTGAAAGGAACTTCACCAAAACTTAATCATCAGTTCTTCCAACATGCCTAATAATCCCCGCAATTTTCGTAAATATCCCTTCATAACTTTTTGAGTTGTTTCGGCGATAGACAGAAAAACAAACAACTGACAGACAAACTCCAATTAAAACTTCACCTCCTTGGCGGAGGTAATTAAAGGATTATACAACAATTACTTTGCTCGCAGTACTAAGAAAGACGTCAGGCTATTGCTGATGCAGCAGTTCACCTGAGAGACGGTCAGGCGATTCCTCGCTAGACTTGAGGCTTCTGCCATGGAACCCACTCCGGTTCCATGGCAGAAGCGCACACGACAAATGCTCGCAATTACAAAAGCGCACCTACTATTTATCATTGACTGTTTTTATAAGATTTCCTGTAATTCATTAGAGATGTATCTAGCTTTTAGCTAACTTTTATAACTTTCATTGTCATTAGTTAACGTTTTGCGACCTATTTAGGCTGAATGCATTTCGAGAAATCGCTTGACAGCACTTCCCAGCACAAGAAAGGATATACTTTACTATTTCTACCGGTAGGAGAGGAAAAAAATGACCTGAAGAGGATGACAACTCCTCCTCGTGGCACAAAAAAGTAAAAACAAGGTTTACCTAATAGACGATGCGAAAATAAAATAAATTCAGAGCAATGTCCATCACTGTAGCCGCTGCTGCTGGCGATTTAACAACCATCCACACCGAAATATATAATTAATTCATCTTTGCTTATCATTAGACTTTAGCTCTAATTCATTAATAAAACTTAATTCTCAAACTTAAGCTGTCCAGTATACGTGTATGTGTGATATAAAAACATCTACTATTCAGTTACAACCTAAGTACGAGTTATCAGGAAACTACGATACGAAAGTAATGACTGGAAAACAAAACATGTTACGATATATGGGACCTTAGACTATTGATCGAACATATAGTACATTCATTTTACAATTTTCAACGAGAAAGCTGCCTGGCTTGCGTTCAACTGAGATTTCTATTTAAAAATTCATAATGACTCTAAACTGCGCAGTGTAACGTGGTCAGATGCAGTCCCCAACACTTTAAAATCATTCAGATTTACATGGACATTGCAAGATTCAGCATGTATGCAAACAACAGGATGAGGTGGATGAGCTAAGCGGGAATCTAATCTAATACTAAGAATGACCGTCGTGTGTTTATATATACATTTATGTTTTTAGTTATTTATTTATTGGTTTCGTGTCACGCTCTTAACGAAATAGATAGGTAAAAATTAGCTCTGGCCTTCCTGGCTTCATCAGTTTCATCATCGGCTAAAAGACTGTGCTGGTCCTGCCAAGCTTCATAGGAAACTGATAGGTAGATAGGTTGCTGATGATGGCACTCGATCAGGATACCTGATTCCGGTCTTTCTTTAGCAAATTTGAAGTTCACTCGATGCAGATGCATACAGCTTCTCTAAACAATCTCTTCCATCGTGATGTGTACTCTCTCCTGAGGTCTTCTCCATCCAAACTTCAGCCGCCTTTAGTTTACACTGATCGTCTTATTTTGATTGCATAACTATCAAAGCAAATGGTAAGATATTCTTCAGCAGTCAGCACGAGCGTAAAAACCACGATGATTTCTTGGCAGCAAATGGTATTCTCCATTTTAGGTTCTTCTTTCAACAGAACAAGATTTCTTCGAGTCCGAGTTATATGCCACCCTCGAGTATCTTGGATACAGACTTCCATATTCATTAGAAGCAATATCGACTGTGGGCAAAGAATATTGCAAATGGTTAGTAACAATGAATGCAGTTCTTGCTCTTACAGCTTCTTTTGCCGTTCCCGTGGAGCCTGTTTTTTTTATTCATTACTTTACTCTACATTGAAATTAAATTTTCTTTTGGTTTACGATGAACACATTTTGTAGCAAATCAGCGAAGCAAACCAATTTTTTTGGTACAGTAGACGCAATAATTATTTATTCCAACTTCTTGTATGCAAAAATTTTGTTGTGCTGAAGCTATCTCATTGTGTATTCTGGATACGCAGCGGAAATTAAATTGAGTGATGTTTCAGCGTTAACTAATAAAGTTTTCATTTTTTTTTTGCATGTCATGTAAGGGAAGGAAGGAGTGTGCTGAAGACGAATTGAAATATGCTGCTATGCTGCTCAGTAGAAAGCACGCATCTCTTACGCTTATTTGAGTTGGCCGTCGTAGCATCTTCCTTTATATGTATTTTAGTAACAAAAGTACATTCAATGAAGAAATATAATCACAAATTTCTTGTGATGAAGAAGAAGCATGTCAAAGACGAGAAGATTCCGCACCGGCCTATATTAAGCAAATTTATATATCTATTGTTTCGTGAATTTTTTCACGCACGGTTCCACTAGTTAATAAGAATGCTCTTTCCAGCGCGCTCAACCACTCTAGTACTGTAGAGATTAGAGGCTTGTAAATAACAACCTTAAATTTAAACGACGAGGCTATAGTGAACTTATAGCTAAAAATTATTCTGAAATCTATTTCAGCACGGTGTTTGTGAAGTAGTGATAGAAGTTCATATTCAAGTTTCTCAGGCTGTTATCCAAAAATGGTAAAACTATATGAAACTTTGCACACTCCTGAGGCAGTTTATCACTGTTATCGTTCACACTGTTTAAAAATTATCTATCCTGAAATTCAAATTATTTGCATGGGTAACCATTTGACGAAATAATTAAACACTTCAATCGAACACGCTAACTGACGGTATCAACAACGCAATATATATATATTTAGAATGTATGTTTGTTTTTGGCCAATTCAACTCCCGACAGCAGAACAACACGACGCCTCACGAAGGGTAATAGTTTTAGAATCTGCGGAAAAGATTCTAGCAATTCTTTGTACTCTTTGTCTTTCAATTCGCAGGACAGCGCCATTTAGAAAGCAGTAGAACGCTAAAATAGTAGGTGCGCATTTGTCAACGTGCGCTTTTGTCAGTGTGCGGTTTTGTCAATGTGCGCATTTGGTACGGTTTTGTCGTGTGTGCATCTGTCGTTTGCGCATTTTTCGTGTGCGCTTTCATCATTTTGGGCATTTGTCGTGTGCGCTTTTTTTCATTTTGGGCATTTCTCGTGTGTGCATATGTCCGGTCAGCACTGGCGCCAAACTCGCCATTCTGCGTACGTTCATCACGGTGCGTCCGTTCAAGTACGCCTACTTGCAGCGCCACAACCAGGAGAAGCATTACAATAAGCGCTACTAAGCCTAACCTAGCCTAACCTAACCTTAACTACCGTTACCATAGCTAATGAAACCAAACCTAACCTTACCTAACCTAATGTAACGTTACCTTACCTAACCTAACGTTACCTAACCTAAACTAACCTTACCTAACGTAACCTAACCTAACGTTACCTAAGCTAACCTAATCTAACCTTACTTAACCTAACCTAATCAGCAATACAGCGAGCAGCACAACACGCGAACTTGAACGCCACCCGCACGCACAGTGATGCGCGCACACAGAAATCGTTTCAAACGTACATAGCGCTTGGCGAGTTTGGCGTCTGTGCGTCCGGTCACCATCCACATTATCGTCATTTGCCGCCTTCCCCCCCTCCACACACAGCGCAAAAACCCCCAAACGCTCGGCTGCTTCCCTACAAATGCAACTAAAAAATCTTATGATATTATTAGAATTATTTTAAAATACAGTGCAGCGAAAAATAGTAATAGAGTCAGCAACAGCCTCTCTAGCGTAAAATCCGAGAAAGTCTGAAACCCAGGGGTGGTTCAGTGCACAGGTTTTTTTTTAGCTCTATCAACAGCAAACTGCTTATCATAGCATGATCTGGAGTATGCTGACATGCACGAGCAACTGTAATCACGCAACTGAAGTTAAGTATTGATGAATAATTTATACTGGAATTCATCTCCGTTTAACTGAGCATAAACGTAGTACTCACTGGCATTATCACAGTGCCTGGGCGAGGTACCGTACTCATCTCCCTAGAAAAGGTGATGATACTCATCGCTCTATCTACTTCCAGCTTGTGTTAATCTAAAGTTATATTTTAGGTACAGTCATCACATATCTGTCGTATGAACCCGTCTTGTTGCAAGGTATTAATGTTCTCAGCAGAAAATCTGTCATTTAAACTCCTCATGAGTCATATTAACTCTTTGGGAGAAACGCCTTACTACTTCTTGTTCTCCCACGGGATAAAGTCTGTCATCAGCAGAATATCTACACAATATCCCTTTCTTCAAGAAAAATATAACAACTGTCGTGAGCAGGATATCTTCCCCATGACCTCATTCTACCACGTTAATACAGTATCATCAGCGGGAAATATGCCCCATTACCCCTCCACTTTCCCCGACTGATTACCTAGCCTTTTAACACAAAATCTACATCAGGTCACTTTATACTCCAAATGGTTCTTTTGCCCTCAACAAACAATATCAAATGACTTTTGTTCTCTTAAGAAATTGCTCATTTCCTCTGCAGGATCTACCACCGCCTGTCCTGCACCCTTGAGAGAGCAACACTTCAGCTTCACCGCCGTTCCTTTTAAAATTCATAATATAGCTACATAAAACAAACTCAAAATATCTGCTCTGGCTGCTCCGCTGCGCCAAGACTTCTGATTCTAAATCAACTTAGCAAACTGTGGAAACTATTCCTCCCAATTTGGCTAGGGCGGCCTGTGTTCCAGTGCTTTTTTGCCGGCAAACTTTGACGCTTCGCAAAACCTTGAAGCACAAGTCGAAAATTTCAAGATCCTCAGAATGAACCAAAAGTATTCTAAGTGAGAACCAGTGTATAAAAATGCTCCTAATTAGGACCTTCAAATTCAAATCTTTTCGCGGTGGTATTTTGAATTATCTGAGTTTTTAGTGGCATCTGCAAGCTTGCTCAAATTTAATAAGGGAACAACTCTGCGCCTTCATTTAAAAGTTATTAAAAATATGTCATAACTCGTTTCTACAAGCTAAGTCGGACATTAGGAGTGAATATGTTTGATGACGTAATTCTGAGTCAGAGATATGATTGTTATTATTTGGCATAATTTTACACGGAAGATAAGCTATTATTCATCACTCAAATGATACACTTGCGACAACTTATTACGCAAAAGTATAACACGATGAAAATAGCATAAACAGCAAACAGGGATCTAACATCCCTGGAACGGAGATTTTATGGCTTTTTAGCTCACAACTGTAAGCAGCACGAACATTTCAGGTAAGTAAGTGACTAGCCAGTGCGCATGTATAGGCTACAGACAATGTTATTTCTCCTAGAAACGGACGGCTTATTTTTTTCCTTTTACGCCGAAGTTAATAGTATTTAAATGTCCGTATCAATCTACGTTTACGGGTGTTACAATTTACGGCTAAGTTATTCGACAGCTAGGTGTGTATTTAACTTTACAAATTTTGCAGCATACGTTTAATTTACCTGGCACGTCTCCATCAGATTCATTCTACGGATTTCCTATCCCAACTTAAAGTAACGTGATCTGCCTGTTTCAGGTCAAATCTACTGATTAGATGCCTCGCAATTACTGCAAATGCATTGCCTCAATAAATATATATATATATATATATGCACATTGCTTGGCAATAGCTCACAGAGGGCCGGAGTGTAAGGCTCTGCAGCTCTGTTGGAATGGGCCTGTTTTTGTGTCTACTGCCAAACTATCTATTCTAGTATCCTTCTGATACAATCGATGGTTAAACTGAGGAGCATTGTCTGCGTCAGTTTAACTTATATCGTGATGCGACAACTTTTCTTTAATTTCAAATACTTTTTTCCTAGACAGAGAGAACGTAATGCTTGAAATTACTAAATACTGCTTTAGTTATTTAATGTTATTTTATTTTCTTATGTTAATTATGTCAGCCTAAGATATACCTAAAACAAAATTTGGTAAGACGTTATTGATAATGCCCAAAATACTGCCTGTGGGTCGACCTGGCTAATTTAATTTTACGTTGTCTACAGCCCAAAGAGGGATATTTAAGCAAATGTTATCCTTCTTTGAAGCCAAAACTTAACTTACACACTTTACGACAGCATCAACATTCACTGCTGAAAATCTTGTAAAGATTATGAAGCAGCGATCGCCCCGCAGGTGCCTGTAGAAGGACTATAGTTCCTCTTCCTGAGGCACAGCTGAGCGGTCTATAGCCTTCGTGTCCACAACGACTGGCGCTGCGGACAGACGCTGTGGTTTGCTTCAGGATGCAGAGCTCCCTACGTGTGTGGAGAGCAATAATTGGAGGAATATTGGCATCTTTGTTTTGTTTCGATCCGCTCGTCTGTTGAATGCATGGCACTGGGTAATCTTTTGAGTAGTACTGGATATGTTCCCACCTTTCTAAAGCAAGGATTGAATTTCTTCGCAGAAAATCAGTTTAGTTCTAAGATGGGTACCGTGATCAACCCTCCAATCATTAACATTATAAAACAGTTTAAGTTAGCGATTGCTCCAAAGCATTTAATTTTTCTGGTGCTTTTTGTGAGAGTACTTTAAAAAAATGAACAGCTTGCAAAGAGCATTGATATTTAATTCAATCATTTGTACATTTCTTACACATGCATATGTATCGAGACTAAGAAACTAAGAAGGCGTTTTACTGGGCCATGAAAGTCGATCAACTTAAGCCCAGACCACATGACTAGACTTGTCCGAAACTGCAGACAGGTGCCCCGGCTTCGTCTCACTGATTCGAATTCCAGGGTTTGAATCCCAATCGATTACCTGCGAAACTTGCAAGTACTGTAGCTACCTAACTTCATAAACTGGAGTTCTTAGTCGGTTCAATATAATCGGGTTGCTTCTAATACCTGCAATACGAATCAAAGTGACAAAGCCCGAGATTCTATAGCCAGTTCTGAACAAGTGTAGTCGAATGGGCATGGCTCAAATCGACTTCGATGACCCAATCGGAAGCGTCCAAAATTTACTATGTGTGCCACTTTGATCTATAGACATAGTCTTGCATTACTGACTATATCGTATTTTTGTGTACGCCTAAGCATGGCTGTTAAAAACTCTAATAGTCTATAGTTCCTGTAGACTTCAGCGAAGTAACCAAGCATTTTCCGCCCCCTTAACACTTTATTAGAAGTGCAACATTGAGCAAAGCACAAACCTGAAACTTAAAAAAAAAAAATTCCATGCAGCCACAGTACATACAGTATATTCCGCTCCCCAGGCTTAATTCCTGCACTGCACTCATGAGCAAAAATACCTCAATAGCTGACTCGATCGTAGGTCTCAAAATTGGAAAATTCATGAACATTCACTACTTTCATCCAGCTCCAATTCAGCTCTATGGGTCGGTCCGACAACAGTTTGTGTTATATTTGTATTTTGTTTCATTGCATTTACCAGACTTGATGTCATTTCGAAAAAGTTCCTTTCTATTTTACCTATGTACCATAACTGATGGTGGCGTGGGAATCTCTGAGCTCTAATTAACTTCTTTAGTCTGGGTCACTATGTAATATTTTCTTCACTAGTCATCTGTATCATAGAATTACACGATAGACGCTTGTCTTGACACCATAATCTTCTTTAGCAAAAGACTTCATCTATTTTACGATATCAATTATTTACGTAGAACCGATAGTACCTGATGATTGTACAGTAAGTAATATATATATAACTATGACTTATCTTCCTTCTCAATTAACTTTATTCGGGGGTACAATAATTTACTGACGAAACGACAGAATGTGTAGTAGAATCGTCATAGAACTCACGTACATATTGAGTCTAGGTCCGTCAGCATTTCATTGTATTGCATAAAATTTCATCAATTTTCATGTCTCATTTGTCTGTTGAATATCCCTACATTGTCATGTTTCAAAGCTCTAAAAGTTACTGAGAAATCTTATGTGATTTTTACTTAAATATTATATCTGTACTTATACATAATTACATAGTATCGGCGAATTCGCTCAATTTCTTCAAAAACTCCACAAAACCTAAATTCAGTAAGCAATAAAATACAGTATCGTGTATGATACACAAGTATAAGTTACTATTTTTTTAAATTAAGTAAGTCAATAGAATGTAGAGACATTCAACTTCTTTGGATTTTGTGATTTTTTTTCTTTTTGCATGTTGGCTCAACGTCCAAACAGCAAAACAACCATTTTTATATTAATCCATTCAAGACATTTTCGATGGTGACAGGGTCATCAAGACGAACTAATATCATTAGGGTTTAATTTGTCCGGATCCTCAGTCACGAGCATTGGTTTCGTTACCTCCTGTACGTAGAGCGAGCCTCAAAAGTTAGTCTCGAACCGCTTACCCCTCGTTTTAGTTTGCAAGCGTCCCAAGGGTAATCTCTTTAAGATTAAAGTCTGAACTTTGATCCAAGGCGCCGGAAATAAAATTTATAACCAAAATTTCAAGCAGGGTAAAACTGATGAGGTTAGCTTACCTCGGTGAAACTCTCTCAAAGGTTGACACCTCTCAAGTGCAGAGATGTACTATGTGAAACATATATAAAACATTTTAGCCAGTACAAACCTGAGAAGTTTTATTTTTAATTCATAGGAGAAGATTTACTGCCACTGTCATTATTCTATAGAAATCATGCAGCCTTCTTCACCCTGGCAGTGCTTTTATTTTAAATGCTCGATAAATATCATCATCTCTGATATGTATCATTTGTACCAAATAATGTCCAGTGTTAACGACAGCGTACATTGTGTTGCCATTACAAAAATTACAAGATATACTTATTTGCCCCATTAGTCTCTGTCAAAATAGAGGACGCCGTAATGTTTAATTCATTATAAACAATTGTACAGGATGTATTTTATAGGTATAATATCTTGCTCAGGATGTGTTTCAAAATATATCGGTATTGCATTATGGGCCTCTTGGTTCATCTACTGCCGCCTCTCTAAACATAATATCGTAAACTGTTGTAAGTTCCTTATTCCAAGTTAAATGACAAACTTTTAAATTTTTCTCTTCTTGTAAGAATTAGCTATTGTAAAATTATCATTCTGGTTCCTACAGAGCAAACCCCTAGACTTCAATAACTAAAATAAACTGCAGTACAGTCCTAATGGTAGATTAAGTTTCGGACAAAACTTTTTTAATTTAACAAACATTGGCAATGTCGTCACTCTAAATTCCTCGTCAACTTTCCATCAGAAGAAACATTTATATATAGTGATCTAGGCGAAGTTATTGTTCATCACTCATAGTTTTTTTTTTTTTTAATAATACAAATAACTGTCGCAATAGCTAACCATAAATCAAATGCAAACGTTTAACATTTAAGAAAAATACAATAGAATCTCTAGAAGATTTCTGTCTGAATCAAAGGTCTACTCTCCGTCTTCAGTCCCTACAAAATAAAATAAAAAGTAAAACAATGCAACTTCCATCCTCTGAAGCAGGCGTCAGTCGTTTAGACTTGGAAGAAAAATATAATGCACATTGTCAAAAACTTTCTGTTCTATGCAAATGCCAGGCAACCCATTTTTTATTTTTTTTATTTTAAGCAACAACCTGTTGTTAATAGCCCATTCTGATATAAATGCCAAGCGTTTAAAATGTTTAGTAAGCTGCAATGCACCCTCCCAAAATATTTTCTCCTCGAATCAAATGCCAGATATCTTATCAAAAACAACAAACTGTTGCCATATTTTCCACTCTGAAGCAAGTTTCGGGAGCATACACTTTTCCAAAATTTGTCGCTTTTCGGAATAAACGTAAAAAGATTTTCCGACACAATTTGCATCAGACTGGTTGACTCGGGAACTCTGCTTAACGAAGCGTATAAGCTCCTGACTTGCTAAACTTCGCTGTCACTTCAGATTCTCTTCTGTGAATTTGAATTTTTCACCGAATCTGAGGAGATAACAAAGCGCTATGGAGATGGTAAGTAGATTGGTTGCTGTCTAAGACTCGTAGGTTCGGAATCATTACAAACAGTAAAGGTAAAAGGCAATATACACTTGACCGTACCCCCAACTGGGAAACCCGCATGCACTGGTTTGTGCTGCAGATATATACCAACAGAACCCAGAGGAGTAAACGGCTGCAGTCGATCCAAGATTGACTAGAGCTATGGCCCCAGTGGCTGAAGATTCCATGAGATAATCTGCGACCCTCCAACCCTACCCACTGCTAGCAAAGGTCAGTAAGCCCACAGCTATGCGCAGACCGGATGCTGACTGATCACATCAAGCACAGTGAAGAACTTGTCCAGCTAGGAACGAGACACGAACCAGAGGCCCTGAGAGTCAATGTCACGCGCTTTAGTCTGCTGCTACTGCGGTTGTGCAGAGAATCGTGTTACCACTTAGTGATTGGAGCGCACAGTGCTGGTAACTGATCGTTACTGTGAGACTTATGCCGGAACCGTATTACACGTTTACAGTTAGAAGCACACCTAATAAGCGGACATTCAGCTCGCACGTTGTCTGGATACACAAAAAGAGTCGATAGCAGAGGTACCCATGAAAATACTTGAGTTGAACTAAGAGTGAGGTGAACATCAGCTTATAAGTTAGGCGTGCGGTTATACATATAGGTTGGTCCCAGAATTAGATTGTTTCGTTACATTGCTAATACGCATAGTTGATTTCAATGAAAGAAATACGTATAAATAATAATTAGGTTAGATTCTATAGATGATATCACTTGACGAATAACTATTTGTCTCATAGAATGAATTTAAAAAAAAAACTCTCCTCCCTATGCAATTATTGACACTAGTTGCTTGGTAACATTGTCCACAGTGAATTTAAAAATAATAGTAAGTCAGCAAAACTTAAATATAGCAAATATCATTATTATTTTAGCAAAATAGTATCTCTTAAGACTGAAAAATTGGTTCCAGAGCATTTAATGGTTTGCTTACCTGCACGAGCTCTCCGTCTAATCTCATTCCAGGTGATCGCATGTCGGAAAGGTATTCGCATTAAAAGATGCCTTCTGAAATAAACACCTGTGAACGGAAGGCTGTCAGCATATTAATTTTTGCCAATACTGCTATTATTTCGACAATGCAATCGATACAATGCTGTTAAAACTTCAAAAAAATTTTAATGGTACCTGTAGGTAGCGTTACCTAGAACATAATTAAAATGCTTTCATAAAATTTATAATATTTCCTAAAGTTTGCAATCCACCTTTGTTTTATCACCCGAACGCTTTATTCTTCTGGATAAAAGCAATCGCCCACTACAGGCGATCCCAGTATAGCGAACAAGCTCTTGTCGCTGGTGTTGATATACGGCAGCTCTAAAATAAACTCAGGTAGCCAGAAAATAATTAGCTATAAATTCTCCCAATAGGCTAACAATGATATAATTTTTTTAAAAGTTATATGTTTTTAGTGTATTGTTTGTTATCAAAGTTAATGTGGAACTCTATTTTGCACGGTTGTTTAAATAATAACTCTTATTGTATAAATTATGCTTAGGTATTTGATGACCAGTCCAATAAAACAGCAATAAAACAACGCTATTTGCAAAATAGCGCTGAAAGGAACATTCATTCAATTAAATTACGTATTTTTAATATGTAAGTTACATTTGTATGCAACTCACAGGTAGCTGTCTTGTTATTATTATTATTTAATGACGTAATTAAAGCAAACAATATGGCGAAGAACTTTCCGCACCAACTAATCAATAAACTTTGATAAAACATAAGAATTTAAGCAAAAGTGTAATTTTACCAGATATCCTCACCAGTTGCCATACACAGCTTAAAAATTTGGCAGACAGCATAAATAAATTTCTTCAAAAAGCATTATAGCCAATATTCCAAATAGAAAAGAGCAATGTTCATATATAAGGGTTCATAAAATCACCATTGTTCATCAAAGCGTTTCTGTTCGTTGGAGCAAGAAGCGTCTGTTCTACACCCGCTCTTTTGAAATTTTTCTAAATAAGTTATAAATATTTCAGTTCACCTTGCAGTACTTAAAAGTACTAGAAAGCTTGTGTTCAATTTTTACCGATTTAAGTATATTTCAGTCAAACTTTGCAGAATTAATACGGTGCATGTATATTGTTAATAAATCTTTGAATGTTTCAAACTCAGTAAAATTAGTGCGCAGGCGTAATTTTTTAATCACCTCGTGAATATCAGCAAGTCACTTCATAAAATAAGATGTTACATGTACTGTGTGGTTTTAGCAAGCCCTGGAATTTGTCAGGCGACCTTCATACAGTAGAACTAACCATGTTTTCATAAATTGTGACCGGCTCTTGAACTTGTTGAGCGACCTTTAGATACTGGAACTAAATATGTTTTCATGAAATGGTGACCGGCTCTTGAACTTGTTGAGCGACCTTTAGATACTGGAACTAAATATGTTTTCATGAAATGGTGACCGGCTCTGAACTTGTTGAGCGACCTTTAGATACTGGAACTAAATATGTTTTCATGAAATGGTGACCGGCTCTTGAACTTGTTAGGCGACTTTCAGGAAGTGAAACTAAACATGTTTTCGTGAACTTGGGCGACCTTCGGACTAACAGCTTTAATAAAAAGCTATCAGAACTAATAGCTTTTAAAAAGCTATTAGACCAATGGGCCCCACGATCCATTGTTGGTTTACTGAAATTTTGATACAGGAATCAAGAGCGCTTAGTACGCTGAAAATTCCTTCTCTGATAGTGTCCATACTACTAATGTAATCCGACAGGGTGGGCTTCTCTCGCCGTTGGTTTTCAATGTTTTTATTGATGATATTTACAACAATCCTAATGGTAGTAGAGTTGTCTGTTTCTTGGGCGTTGCATTAATACTATTAGCTATGTTGATGACATGGTGCTTCTTGCACCTCATCACAGCTCTCTCTAAAAGCTAATGTACCTGTGACGATGAAGCTCAGAAGCTTGATATTGTGTACAACACGGATAAGACTGTATATTGCTTTACCTTTGCGTCAGCAAGCAGTGCAAGATTCAGCATATATTGTAAAGCATTGTGATGTTAGCCTATGTGCACAGCTGTGCGTATTTGGGACATCTCAATAATAAAAAAAACTTGATGGTGGGGCAGATATTGCGCGGCAAGTTAGGCGCTTAGATGCCACAGACAATCAGATAATGAAGCAGTTTCATAGTTGCTCCCTGAATGTCAAAATTCAACTATTCAAAACTTATTACTACCCAATATATTGCAATCTTCTTTAAGCTCAACTCACGAAACCGGCCATCAGCAAGTTGCGTATTATGATATACCCTCGTCGGCTGATGAGTGCTCTCTGATGCACAGGAGCTTGTAAAGTCTTTGCTTCGTATGATATCGTATGTCATACTATTCTCGCAAATGTGCATTTAACCAGCAGATGAGATTGAAAAACTTTGATAACTCTTTGCTTCAGTCTGTGTGCTGATAATGATCTGGTGAACCTGTCCCACAGGAGAGAGTAGCTGAGCTATATATGTTTTATAAGGTGTACAATAATGAGAGGCATTGGTTGTATTCTTCTCTCCCTGCCCTAAAGGTTTTTGGGAGAGAGACTCGTGCTGCGTGCGGAGCGCACTCTTTCACTTTGGAGGCTGTCATATGT
>LQNS02278181.1:2717509-2735549 GCA_001587735.2 Parhyale hawaiensis
TTATTCCCATAGAGCGTGACAGGAAAGATATAAATATATAAATAAATAAATAAATAAATAAATAAAAACACGACGTGAATTATTATATAGTAGATTGGGATGAGGTCTACCTAATGCTCTACATTCATCAATTTCTGGGGTTATTGCTCCAAATTTGTCGTTGGAAAAACATTCTATTGTATGTGATACTAAACTGCATTGTGCATTGCATGTATAATATATGCGCATGTGCCAATTTTTTCAATGAAGTTCTAATATGAATAGAAATTAGGATGAATTTTCAATTATTTTTGATGTCCGAAAGAATCATATCTATCGCCCACTGAAGACATTCAATTGTAAATTCATATTTACTACTCCCTGTTCTACAACAAATTTCTGTTGGTACGATGATGAAATTAATCGTTGATTGAGATCTCTGTGATTATTAGAACTCATTTCATCAACGCTTACGTGATCGGTATATCAATTAATATACAAAAAAATCTTATATACAAGGATGTGAAAGCTAAAAACTAGAAATTTATTTTGATAGTCTAGCTGGGGACGGAGGTGTTATCATGTGGGAGTGTAAGAGGTGAATGACTGGAATAAGCTCCGGGGGTCCTTATATCACTGCTTGTACAGTCGGGCAGGTAGGGAACGTCATTGACGGCAGGGGTGTACAGTCGGGGGAAAAGCGTCCGTTGTGTATTGTAGTGAGAAGAACTGGTTCAATCCTGTCGTCGTTGGTGGAAGGAGTGTACAGTCGGGGAAAAAACGTCAGTTGTGAATTGTAGTGAGGGGAACGGCTGAAGTCATTATCTTGAGGCTCTAATTAGTTTTATCAATGTAAAGAGACTTGTAAGTTCTGTTGGATTGGAGAATTCGATAATAGAGAACTCTTTCCTGCTAATAGGATGATTGTTTTGTTCTGCATGAAGACGGGGAGCTGAATGTGAAGTTTTTGCTAGTGATAAACCTGTTTTATTATCAAAATAAATTTCTAGTTTTAAACTTTTACAATAAATCTTATTTCACCGAAAAGAGGTCCATTTTATAGCTTAATATAGCTAAACTAAGGACCTATTGAAAGTTTGAAAGTACTTACGAAGCACAGAATATAGTCTAGGGGTAGTCAACGTTGCGTGTCTCGGCCCAGCCTATTTGCCACTAAAAAAGCATGATGGTATGATAACAAATCACATTAAAACTCCATATGCATCCCAAAATATACTTAGAAGTAACAACAGATACATGCTGTACATATTCATTTCAACTTGGTATTTCTGGGGCGTTTGGAGACTAACAGCTATTAACGCGTATCTTTCTGAGAAGATAAGAATATGCACTGACCTTACGGGTGAGTATGTCCTTTAAAAATTACGGGAAGATTGTGCATTGAAATTCATTCATGGTTCAAGCTTGTGATGGTCTTGTTGTTCGAATGATGCAGCTCGCCTGCGATCCTGGTATTCTAGTTAGCAATAAATTAAGGTGAGTGCGGCTAATTCCCCTTCAAAAAAACAATTCTGTCCTCTTGCTCATCCTGACCGGCTAATACGCGAGTCGGCACCTACCGAGACACAACACGGCGCTTTCAGAGTAGGAAGGGGAAGGCATACGCAATATTTTAAGCTTACCTGGAAAACGCAAGCATTGATCTCCCACAGAATAGCAAGTAACAGTGACTGGAATTACAGAGATATGCGAAACAATGAGTGGGTGTCAACTTCATAAACTGCAACAATTAACCATTACATTTCAAATCCAGTGCATTCCGAGAGAGAAAAAGTACTACAACCCTAATTGACAATGCCTTCTTTTAGAGGTGACACATTCATAACAATTTTATCAACAAACACATATGGCTACTATTGCGCATCTGGCCACCCACATTAAAAATGAAAATATCTCATATATGATATTAAACGACAGTTCCTTAATTTGGTTAAATTGGAAGAAAAAATATTAAAGGTTTAGCACCAGAGCCGGTGCTGAAACGAACAACTAATTAGAGCACATGCAGCTCTCTGTCTCTGTTCTTACAAAGAGAACTCATTAACACAAACAAAGGCTGGAACTGGATGTAAGCATATTAGACGGCTGCTGTGCAACACTATTGCACGTGCCATCCATAGTGTGACCTTATGGAGACAGCTGTGCTAGAAGTATCGTCGATTCGCTTACTGTAATCGAAAATAATCTAATCTGATAAGCACGTAACTTGCTCGGAACGTCGCTACCTTGCATTGAGTTACAGACGCTACAGCCAAGATTAAAGTTCCATATAAGTTAACGCTAAGGGTTAAATTAACTTAATCGCACAATAACAATCCCAGACGCCTTTCGTGTAACACGCGCTAAACTTGCGTTATATTGAAAGTAACTGCGCTCAAATTATTGTGGTTACCGGTTATCCACAACAGATAAAGTAATGCAGTCGGACAAGTCTTAGTAAAACATATTTACCTCCGCCAAGGACGTTATGTTTCCGTCGAGTTTATCTGTGTGTATGTTTGTCTGTTTACCTGTTTGTCTGTCTGTCACCAAGATAACTCAAAAAGTTATGAACCGATTTCGATGAAATTCTGAGGGTTTGTTAGGTATGTTAGGAGGAACAGATGATTAACTTTTGGTGAAGATATGTCCATCCGTTTGTTTGTTTGTTTGTTTGTCTGCCTTAATTTTTTCAATGCCGTAACTCAAAAAGTTATGGATGAATTTTAGTGAATTTAATTTGAGCTGTTAAGTATATAACAAAGAGTAAATGACCAAATTTTGTAATGATTCGTTTGTTCGTTCATTTGTCACTGTTTTTAATATAATGTTTGTTAGCACAATAACTCAAAAAAATATTGAATGGATCTTCATGCAATTCATAAGGGTTGTTAGTAATGTTAAAAGACATAAATGACTAAATTTTGGTGCAGATCGGTTTGCCCGTTTGTATGTTTGACTAATGTTTGTCATAGCGTTTAGATTAGTAAAGAATTGCAGTCCGGGAAAAGCTACAGGCGAATATCACAGACACTTAGAATATCGTTTACCATCATTGGGTCATTCATCAAAAGGTTTAAAAATACGAAAACCGTCGAAAACCGACTTAGATCCGGTAGGCGCGGAAGATATCCCCCAGTGCTTCCAGAAAATCGGGCAGGAAAGTGTCCGAAAATCCCATGACTCAGAACACTTGTAGCCCCACTACAGAGCGGTCAAACTTTATGCACTCCAGATGATTTATTTTAATAGAGAAACGCGTTGAGAAAAAGTAGAAACTTTATTTTTTGATGGAAATTCAAAAATATTGCATGAAGAGTTCTCTTACGCAACTTAAGGCGGTAGACGCACAATTCTACGGTTGACAGATATTCATTGTTTAACATTAGATAAAATTCAATCAAATTGATGACTTTTTATGAGATTTGACAATCTCTTCAGCATTTCACATAATACGCCAGGCCAGGATTCATTTATATTTTCACTGTATGTTTTCCGTGAGGAAGTAACTAATAAAGACTCTTACTCGACACAGGGAGTAGGAAAATTCAGTGCAAATAGTTTAAAACCACAAGTACCCTGTGGTGTAATTTTTTGGCAAAGTTTGATTTCTAATCTTTACTTCAAAAACAATTTTTGCTGCAAAAAAATCAATTTGCAACCGATTTTGATGAAAATTGGTAGCAAAGTAAATTTTTTAATGCTCTATGCGCACATGTTGTCAAAATTTAAAGAAAGTGTGAAACAACTACGAAAGTGACGTTCAAATTCAAAATCGACCTACGATGAAAGCCTATTTCAAGACCTTTCAGATGATGAAATGCAGAGCAGAAAATAATCAAACTCAGTGCATTTGCCAGGAGGGAAACTGATATAAGTTCACCAGTATTGACGCGCACCCGCATGTTGTCCTGTCACTGCACCGTTGAAGTAATTAACGAGGAGGAGGGAGCGCTACAGACCAGCCCTTCACTCATAAGTGATGCCAACTACGCTACCGAGGCAGGCAGCTACCGAGGCATAGAAAAAACCGTATAAAATAGGAATTAATTCACATTTACTACCCCAGAAAAGGAAGCGGTGGCAGATTTGCTTTCTAAATTAAATGAGATAAAGTTGAAACGTTCAGGCTACCAATAAGAAGAGAAAAGGAGAAAATTTTGAACACAGTACCAAACTAGAGCACTCTGAGAGCGCATACCTCGTCCACTGAGCCAACGGTAGCAAAAATTCAAATTGGCTCTGAAACCATAATTTTCTTAGCATAAACTCCAAAATCTAATCATTTTTGCCTTTTTATATTAATAACAGCTTGTTCAATTTTTTCGAAGATCCGTTCATAACTTTTTGAGTTATTCTGTTAACAAACGTTATGAGTCAAACATACAAAGGAACCAACCGATCTGCACCAAAATTTGATCATTCATGTCTTTTATCATTACTAACAACTCCTATAAATTTCATAAAGATTCATTCATTATTTTTTTAGTTATTGTGCTAACAAGCATAAAATTAAAAACAGTAACAAACGAACGAACGAACAAACGGATCATTACCAAAATTTAGTAATCTACTTTTTGTTTTATACCTAACAACTCATGTTAATTTCATCGAAATCCATTCATAACTTTTTGAGTTATGGCATCAAGAAAAATGACGCAGACAAACAAACAAAAGGATGGACATATCTTTACCAAAAGTTAATCATCTGTTTCTCCTAACGTACCTAACAATCCCTGTAAATTTCATCCAAATCGGTTCATAACTTTTTGAATTATCCTGGTGAGAGACAAACAAATAGACAAACAGGACAAAGAGACAGACAGACAAACACGACGAAAATATAACCTCCTTGGCGGAGGTAATTACAAGGTTGAAATAAAAAGAAATATTCACCGAAGCTGCCGCCAGCCGCAGCCATCTTCAGCCAGTCGCTGCACGCAGTCATGGCTGTTCGTGTACACCACAGCTGTGGTTGTGTCTGTGTTAATCGCACACAGTGTTAACGTTCAGTGGCAGCATCTGTCAATGACAGTTTACGCCATTCTGTAGTAACCACTACAAGTGGTTATAAGTGACCTCTTTTAGCAACTAAGACTTCCTTTATGTTTTTTTTTTTTTTTAAATACTTCAAACAGTTTCATTTGTTCAGTTGCGGTCGTGGTATTTATACCATAGATAATTTCAGGTTTTCAGCAGACTTTAGCCACGTCATCAGAAGGAACAATTACACCAACTTTTGATTTGAAATTAATGAGTTTTGCAAACTGAGTAATATAATGCGCTTCCGACACCATTGCAGCGATGCAAGTTTCGCACTGCATGGCTGCCCGCAATTTTTTCTCAAAAAATCCAGCTATATAAGCTACTGGGTTTACAATATAAATGGACGCATTAAAATTCAATTCAATGTTCAAGTCGTCTTCTATATCAAAGTTATCGGTGCTTTCAGAGTCTGCTTCTACATCTATATAATGACAATTTATTTTTAGAGCATGAGCGATTTAATTTCTGAACAAAATGACTATGAGGTTGCTTGCTGGTGGTGTTAATGTTTTGTTCACGTTAGTATTGGATTTTCTTCTAAAGGCATACAACTACCACGACAGATTAGTTTGTAAATTTATGAAAAGATTAGTTGGTTTCATTCAACAATTTTTAACTAACGTTCTAAAGCAATTTATTTTCAATCGAACCGAGTACATTTTAATTAACAAAAGGAATTCTCCATATGTATTTCGCTTATCAACTAATTTTTTCTTATATTTCTAGAAAAAAAGATAAAATCCACAACTGTTAGCGTTGATAAGACACTTACTGGTGAAAGGTAATAAGACTTTCTTTGCTGAAACTCTGGGAACTTCCGAAAACGATGCAAGCTGCATGCATCTCACCGGCTGGCACGCGATAAATAACAACAGGCGGTTAAGGTCACTCAAATACTGCCCAGTGCCCACCCACGCACGCACAAACCTGACCAACTGGCTGGGCTGGAGCTCTCACAGCTTGGCAGTGGCTTCACACTGCACTTGCTAGCTTCCCTCCTCCTCGTTAATTACTTCAAGACTGCACCAGATAGGCGTGGCTAGACGAACGTCAGTGCTGCGGTAAATGGGTTTCACTACGCTTGAGGAGAATCTTTGGATATAACATAAGTTGTACTATGTAGAGTTATTAGGTATGGTGAAATTTACATTCATTACCTTTGTAGATCAGAATCAAATGATCAAAAAACCACAGCCTAAATCTTGTCAAGGTACATGTTCCCTTAGTTTGTCACTTCACTGAGGAATCACAGCTTTAAAACCTTCATAAGGTTCATTGCATTTACAACCATGTCGCCAATATTCTAAAGAATTTAGTGATTGTAAGCAAATGAAGATACGACAAAAAGTTTTTAGAAGAAATTGTGTGAGTAATTTCACACGATAAAATATAAACTTTTAAAGTTTTCGGATCGCAACAAATTATCACCTTCGAAGAAGGTTTTTTTCCTCTAGACGGTTAGTTGCTTATTATTTCGTTTATGGACTTCATTGCGTTACGAGTAACACTAATTTACTGTAACACTGCTAACTGCCCAGTCATGCAACGTAAAACCCACTTACCGCAACACTGACGTTCGTCTAGCCATGCCTATCTGGTGTAGTGACAGGGCAACATGCGGGTGAGCGTCAATAATGCTGAACTTATATCAGTTTCCCTCCTGGCAAATGCACTTAGTTTGATTATTGTTTGTCATACATTACATCATATGAAAGGTCTTGAAATAAGCTTTCATTGTAGATTTCTCGTTTTTCACGAGTGAGACTATTGATTTGTGTAGCCTATTTAGAATTGGAACGTCATTTTCCCAGTTATTTTACACTTTTTTCAAATTTTGACATTGAACATTGAAAGATTTTAGTTTTCTACCAATTTTTTTCAAAATCGGTTGAAAATTTATTTTTTTATAGTGAAAATTATTTTTCGGAAAAAATTAAAACGCTGAAACTTTTTTTAAAAACTGGAAGCTACCAAAGAAAATTACACCACCGGGTAGGACTATGGTGACTTTAGTGGTGGTTAAAATATTTGCACTGAATTTTCTAACACACAGTAAATATGTATTTGTAAATATATACATATATTTAAATTTATAGATTCAGTATGTGCGCCTATGTAGCATAAGAATAAGAAAGTAGGAGATTTGATCTTCGAATAACCAAAATTGATGTTGATCAAGTGATCTCCGAGCAGATTCCTTCTTCCAAAGAGTCAAAGCAAACAACAACTTTTAAGTACACAAGCAGGGGGTTTAATTGATGCTTGAGAGCCTTGTTTTAACCTGACACAGGTGTCGTTCATCCGGAACTCCCTCTTTGTACTCGTAAAATATATTCTTCTTTTCTTCCACTCGCCTTTGAATCGTCAATACACAATAATTGGCTCAGAACAGCTGACGTATAAATGCTTGAAACAAAAGCGTATTCAAAGCATATTTCTTTTGTTGCTTCGTTACTACATCTGAGATAGAATGTAACTACTAGCCACAATGACTTTGTTCTAGTTTTATAACTCCCTGCAAACACCAACCAACACTAGGTTTTATGACAGATTGAGCTGCGCTGGAAAAGAATGACCGAGTTCACAAAAAGGAAACGCGTAGCGTCG
Organism: Parhyale hawaiensis; assembly: GCA_001587735.2. Classification (NCBI taxonomy): domain Eukaryota; kingdom Metazoa; phylum Arthropoda; class Malacostraca; order Amphipoda; family Hyalidae; genus Parhyale; species Parhyale hawaiensis. The sequence goes on from LQNS02278181.1 coordinate 2,725,142, forward strand.
ATTGTTATAAACCTGAAAGAGATAGCATCGATCGTTCTTAACCTGGAATATGTAGCGTCGATCGTTATTAACCTGAAATATGTAGCGTCGATCGTTATTAACCTAAAATATGCAGCGTCGATTGTTATAAACCTAAAATATGTAGCGGAGATTGTTATTAACCTAAAATATGTAGCGTCGATCGTTATTAACTTGAAATATGTAGCGTAGATCGTAATTAACCTGGAATATGTAGAGTCGATTGTTATTAACCTAAAGTACGTAGCGTCGATCGTTATTAACCTGAAATATGTTACGTCGATCGTTATTAACCTAGAATATGTAGCATCAATCGTTATTAACCTGAAATATGTGGCGTCGATCGTTATTAACCTGAAATATGTAGCGTCGATCGTTATTAACCTGAAGTATGTAGCGCCTATCGTTATTAACCTAAATAAGTAGCATCGATCGGGATTAACCTGAAATATGTAGCGTCCATCGTTTTTAACCTGGCTAGTGGCCTGTGCTTTTATCAAATAACTGGAGAAATTAACTACTTGAAGAACTGCCTCCCCCGTTATTTACACAATTCTTTGTACATACTTCTTTTTTCAGAAATATATTTCCCATTACCTTCTGCTCATTTGTACACAATGAGCCCTGAGATCAAAAAAAGTCACATTGGAAGGAAGAATATTATATCTAGAACTCTCTAGTAACTACGCTACCACTTAGAAATACTTCTGACTTCTTGATCATTGTTAGATTTTAAAAATTTCTTTTGAGCACCTGAGTTTTTTTTTATAATACTTCAATTTAGGATGAAGAGATCAACCAGCTAGGAGTCAAGCAAGCAACAAACAAGCTGTGTGAAATTATTACTTCAGCCAAGGAGGTTATGTTTTGCCAGGCATTCTTTCTGTCATCAAGATAGCTCAAAAAGGTATGGACGGATAATTGCACGAACCGTTAGGAACTACAAGATGAACATATGATTAACTTTTGCTGAACATCTGCTCAATTGTGTGTATGTCTGGCTTTTTTCTTGGTAGCAAAACTCAAAAGTTATGGGAGGGTTTTTATGAAATTTTCAGGAATTGTTCGGGTTGTTAGTAGAAGCCAATGACCAAATTTTTTGCGTTGATCTGTTTTTCTCCATGCCTGTTTTTTTATGCTTGTCAAAAACCTATCTCAAAAAGTTATGAACAGATCGTAATGAAATTTGTAGGAATTCTTAGATATGTTACAAGAAAGAAATGACGAAATTTTGATGATGATGACGATGATGATTAGTTCGTTCATTTGGGTGTTTAATTAATGCTTTAAAATGTTATTCAGAATATAATTCAAAAAGTTATGGACGGATATTCATAAAATTTATCAGAATTGTAAAAAATGTTAATAAGCGCCAATGTCCAAGTTTTTGCAATGATCGATTCGTTCGTTCATGTGTTTGACTAACGTTTGTCTTCGAGTTTGTCAATCATAACTAAAAAAAATACGGACGGATCTCAAGAAAAGTTTAGAAACAGTTTTTCTTGTCAAGAGGCACAAATGACCAAATGTTAGTGATGATGAAAAGGAAATCCTGATTTCAGAACGAATTTGATTTTTTCGTAAACATTGCCAAGCATTGCGGGTCATGCGCTCCCACAGTGTTCTAATGACTATTATTATTATAATAATATTTTCATTATTATTATTGTTATTATTATTACTATCATAACGACAGTTTGTCACACACAGCACTAATATCAGCGCAGCAAGAGAAGTTGCCAGTATTTAAGTCGAGCAGCACACAGCAGAGAGGCGCAGAAAGACGCGACAGGCTGTTTGCCATGTTACAAACGGGCAAATAGCTCTGCAGCTCCCGTAAACAACTCACTTCCAAGGCTGCCCCGCATGCTCTGGCGCAGCGTAGCAGCTCTAGGTCAAAAAGTCAATGAACTTTGAGCTTGATAGGAAAATATTGCGCAGGATTTGCTAGCATCGATACGATAAAATTGGCTTCTCTTCCATCAGCTTTTCGCGGCAGCTAAGCTTTTATAATAAAAAAAACGCTAAATAACACACTACTTCCATAGTACTTTCACAAATTTTGCTTTTCTCCGCTATTAATTAAAATAAAAAATATAGGATGAAGCGCGTGAGACTGAACTAATTGTGATTGTTGAAGAGCTCTTCTCAGACTGAACATTTCAATTTTCAACATCAACATTGGTAAAACCATAACAATTGCAACAATTTCAGCTACCATTACGCAATATTAGCATGCAAAAGGAAAACCAAATGAAAATATGCGATAAAATGGGTGGCAGACAGGAGCATGAGAAACGTATGCAGAGTTTGTGCTATACTGATAATGCACTAGCGTACTCTACAGTATATTCGTTAAAAACGCTTATATTTTCTCCTGGCATCGTCTCAATGTTCATCCTTATAGTCACTATTCTGCTTTGGAAATTAACATACAATGAAACGACCCGTTTAATTTTTATGAATAATTGTAGGTAAAAGAGAGGGGGTGTGTTATTACTTCAGTAGAGCACTACCAGTTTCCTTTGCATACTGCTAACAAATAGGGCAAAATATTAACATCAATCTTTAAAATTAACGAAAGGTTAACGTCTGAATATTTCCCACAATTTACCTTATAAGCAAAATGAACTTTAAATTGCGTATATCCTGCAGTTACATCGATATTATTAATTGGTGTGCTGCACAGTTCTATACCAGAATACTGTAAATTTCTAGAAGCTTGCTACATCCAGTCTTTCAAATTCATTCATTCAAGAGATCCGTTGCATTTCCTGAAGCAGCTTCTGCCGCCTCATCATGATTACTTCTCGTGATTCTCGTTCGTTTTTTCCATCGTGTGTGGATGTTTGGAATGGTCTTGATGGCTCTGTCTTTGCTGGTGCGGGTATTAGTAGCTTTAAGCGATCTTTACACGGAGCTATACTGTGATTTCGGCTCTCCCCTTTCTTTTTTTTTCTCTTCGCTCGCTGGGCTGGTTGCGTTTCTCCATTTCCTAGGCGCCAGTCTAGTGTAATTTAATAATAATAATAGTTTGAAGCCCGGCAGAATTAAGACTTTGGCCCTACTCCCCTAGAACAGGCTGTTGCAGTAAACTTTAACAAGGAGAAACTCCCCTTGCGGACTCTTGCGCTGGCCATGGATTATGCAATGCCTTTGATACAGTCAATCACAATAAAGTTTTCCAGCTAATCTAATTTTTTACGCTAATTCATAACGTAGTACGTTGGTTGGCCTCCTGCTTGAGAGGTAAAGCGGTCTGCTGCTGTTTCGAGTTGGCCACATCACTGTTCCGCCGCATACATTGTGGTGTTCCCAAGGTTCAGTGCCCCCCCTGCTCTTCAACCATTTCGTATCCTTCTTTCCTGTGCATGCTTCTCTCATCACTTCCAATGCCGACTTCACTTTCGAGGAGCAGGATACAGAGGTTAGCAAATTCCCCAATATTTTGGGCGTCCGTTGGGACCCCCAACTGAACTTCTCTAAGTATATCACGGAAACCCATAATCGCACGCCCTCTAGACTCTGCCTCCTCGAAGCTCTAGCTGGCAGTAACTGGGGCCAAAAAAGGGAAATGCTGATTATAGCGAATAGGGCCTTCATTCGGTCCGTCATCACTCCTGCGGTCCCAGTGTGGTTCCCAACGCCTTGCCTAAGTACATTAATGAGCTTCAAGCCGTCCAAAATGTGACTCTGCGAGTATCTACAAGCTAGCACCTCACTGCAACCTTCAGTCATCTCCGCCACGACTCAAAAATGCTCCTCGACGGTGAGTCCGGCCCTCGATCTCCTTAGCAGGTAGTATTTGCTGAAGGCTCTTGTTCCTGGCCACCCGTTGCATGACACAGTCACTGCTTCCAGCAGCCGTCGTGAGAAGAAATATACCCTGACGTCAGAGTGTCGGGCTGCGGTGTCGCAATTGCTGACTGATGGCGTCGTCTCGGCCTACACTCTCAATCTGTCCACAGGGAGGTGGTTGCCTCCATTACGGGCAGGAAGTCAGCAAAGTGCTCAGCACCCGTTTTTCCGCCATCTCTCCTTCCGAGTCAATACTACCCCGACCTTTCCGTACAGCGTCTTCGCAGTTTAGGTCAAACTACAGTCTGGCCCTGGCCTCCTACAAGGACAAGATCAGGCTGGCGGCCTCTACCCCGTGATCGCTGTGATGTGCTAGGAAGCAACCATTCTCACATCGATTTGTGTGCAGCGCGTTTCCGACGGCTCTTTCTCTTGTGTATCTCTGGGACGACCCCGTGGCGTCTTTGTCTTTTTTTCTTCGTACCCTTCCTTTGCTTATCTTCTTCCAAGGAGGTTCTAATAGAGAGGAGCGCATCCTCTCTATTTATCCTACGGAAGCGTTGCGAGTAAACTTTTCCCTTAAACTGGCTGAGTGGCTTATCCAATCGGAGAGCGGCATTGCCTCACGCAGCCTATATAGAAAGGAGTCCTGAGCTCAAATTTTTATAGCCATTTACCATCGATGAAATTCCGAGCGGATAGCAGTTTATAAAGCAAACTTGTATCCTGTATACCATCTGATGATGAAAGCAACCGGCTGAGCACTGGGATATAAAACTTCAGACACGATTGTCTTTGCAAAAATATTGAAGAAATGCCTGTCTGTATCTTCCTTAATTATATGGGCCGACCACTGCCACTTCAGCCACTTTAAGGACTCCAAACGCCAGCTTTGATCACGTGATAAAGCCATGTGTTTACTCGCCCAGAGATTGCTTGAGCTTGCTCCTCCCATTAGAAGCTCCTTGTCTTCCTCCACATTCCAGTCCCCCTCCGGACGGAGTTCGAAACAATAGAAACTAGAGATAATGCAGTCCACGGAAAGTAGACTTCAATGTTGAACTTCAGGCTTTTCACTACATTCCCGGTTTTGACATATCGATCTTTGTAGATATGATACCATTTGGGGTATATATCTGCAAATTTCTAAGCTACGATATTTTATTTTACTTTGTTTTTCGGTAGCTAAAATAAATTTGTCAACGCACATTAGCTGCCGTCAATATGACGACTAGGCTTCCTAATGAAGACAGTTAAAGAGTGAAATGGAAATTTTGCGATATTTAGATTTCTATTCCAAAACTTGAACTGGAACTGTCAGTAGTTTTTATGATTTTCCTTATCAATTCATACTTTGGATGAGAAATATCCTAATATAATAAAACGCTTGGTGTATTTATTTATTTCGTGTCCCCCCTTAAGAAATTAGATATGCGGAAAATAGGCCAGGTTGCAGATTTTGTCAGTGAGTTGCGTTTTCATGAAGATCGATGACCAGGCTGCTGAAGATGGCCAAAGAACGATCTTTATCCCTTATCTGAAGGCGCTTCTTCAAATCAAGGCACTGCTTGAAATCAAAGCAAAGATACTTGCAACTTCTGTAGTCTGATCTTATAACTTTTTCTCTCAGGTTACGTCCTACAAACTCAGTAGATCATCAACGGAGCTCTCACGAAAGGATGAGTTTTCGCAGGCAGAAGACAATTATTTCTTCTAGCTTGCTGTTTTTCTTTGACGGAGCAGCTATCTCTTCATCGGCCAAAATTTCAGCACTCTGATGAAGCAGATATTTGAGTTTGGTAGTATCTTGGCTGCGGTGCGCTCATATCGTATACACAGTAAATTAGCTGACTGGAGTCGCCTTGAAGTTAAATGCAGTGTTTTACTCAAGCTGTTGCTTCCTTCCACCTGTCAATATGGAAGAAGAACTTGAAAGAAGGCGAATGGAGAAGAAAGAACCTAAGGATGGGAGTACGTCATATTATCAATGAAGAAGCAACTCGGAGGAGCGAAGGTTCCGCACTGGCCTTTCTTAAGCAAAGATATCGATTACTGCATGAATTTTTTCAGGCGCAGGTCCACTAGTTTGGAAATAAATGATCGATTAATTCATACGTATTTCCAATTTTTGAGTGCATAACATTAGAACACGATTAACAAACACCGTTAATGTATGACAGAAGAACAAAAATAAACTGAATATAAAATGTTTGACGAGTTTTCTCTTATACGAGTTTTTTTTTCCCTGACTTATTCACATCGAACTCCATGTTATATAATTTTATGCATGTTCCAATTTTTAGAACAAGCTTTGCTCCACACTTCCTTTATTCGTTTTTCCTTAACACTACAGAGTTCGGCCATTGTTGCTTATAGTCCAGGCTCTAGGAGGTGTCTGTGTACAAATCTCTTTCACGACTCTACCATGTATTTTCACATTCCATATAATAAGGACATTAAAAAATGCTATGAATATTGTGCTCTATGTATATTTATATTCTCACAAGTTGCCTCGTCAATTAATTAATATTACTGTTAATTAACAGAGATAAATAAGACAGTTTTTTCATTTATTAAGAATTTATTTCTCATATACAGTCTGTAGTAGCGTTTACTTCTCAAAGGATTTTGAACAAACTTTCAAAGGTGTCTCTTATCTTGCTAAGCGAGAGCCGTAGTGTGAGTCGGGTCATTGTCTTAGAAGCTGTCTAAGGGGTTGTGATTGTCCAGGTGACTGCGTGACAAGATAAAGAAATCTATTTGTGTACACACACTGCGTCCTGTAAAAAACAGGAAATCACGAAGCATGTGAGAAGGATTTGTCTTTCACCTTTGTTTGAAGTAGGGCCGAGGAGAAATTTTACCGTTGGATATATGAAGAGCTGTAGGAGGAGAAACTTCACACGAGTTGAGCCAATAGTCACTCGGTTGAAATATAGTGGGTTGAGCTAAATGGGATTGACTTTTGGAAGCTGAATTACGCTTACGATTGGATATCAAAGAAAAAAAAAAGTTGAGGGAAGGACTTGTGGGGTGCCAACTTGATCTGGCCCAGGGAAGTGGTTAGCCCAAATACAATTATACCGAACGTATTCTCAGTGTTCAAAAAATCATCATCATCATCATGGAGTTGTGAAAAAATCTTCGATTCGTGGAAATCGTATCGAACAGTTTAAGCCAGCTCTTCTTGGGCATAAAAAAACGTTCTGATGCCGAGCAACTGAGGATTCCAAGCCCATTGCTTTCTCTACTTAACTATGGAGATTTCTGACGGAGAATAGCGCACTTTTCTACAAGTTTTCGGTGCCGTCATCGCAAGCTGCACCGAGAGCTTGTGGAACAAAATACATCACCGATAATCACTGGGCCCTTTAACAGCTGTATCTTAGATGCAATACGGGAAAATTTAGCTTTCATCGTTAGTCGTTCTGCAGCAGCGTTATGGGTGGCATCAATAGAACTCTCTTCGGCGTGCCCAGAGCCTTCATGAGCTTCGAAAATATATCGTTCAACTGTCCCCTGTTTTACATCTGTAGAGGTTGCAGTCATCATGTCACGTTCAACCAAGAGCTCCATCGATAGTTCAAAACTAATTGCATCGTTCGCATGGTGGGCTTCCAGCAATGCAGATTTTTCGAGATGGATCTGCCGGGAAATTTAGAAAAACAGTCATTGTAGTGTCAACGATATTAGAAGATGAGGGGTGTCATCGAAGTCATGATGTCCGAACTCCAAGTAAAATGAGAAAAAAATAGAAAAGGTATGTAACTACTAGAAAAATAGTAAAATAAGTGTGGGGTAGACTAAGATGTGTTTAGGTAAATGTGTAAACCCTTTTATGCGATTGCGAAACTAAAAATCCAACATTATTATGCTCAGAATATAACATTCTTTACGACCTTCCTTGTTTGTCGGGAGATACTGGCCATATCTGTCGATTGAACAGGAAGTGTCTCTTGTAAAATTATCACCAAATTCAAGGTCTTACCATCCGCCTGTTACTCGGTATACTTCATATTCATTATTGCCAATCCATGCCTTGCGAACTTACTTACTGAAAGCGTGAGTTGTGTTTTTCGGCAGAGCCTCCTAAGTTCGCTATAATGGGAAACGCCACGTTTCCCATCATGGATAAATGAGGTACTGTTTTTTTTTATTTCTCACGGTATTAATTGACATTCCTTTTTAATTACAAATATAATTTATTTTGCCAAATACTTGAGCTTTGCGAGAGTGTGACATACGATTTATGTTCTAAAGAATTATGCGATCGAGTTGAAAATGATTTTTATGCTGTATTCCCTCGCTTAATCCATCTTCTTATTGCCGAGCGATATGTATAACCATCTAGGATGTTTCACAAAATTTCAATGATACGTAAGTCGTTTAACCTTTTCCCTTGCATCCTTGTTAAAACTCACAAGTACTAAGTTTAAGATGTTTATTTTTCATTCATTTTATTCATGAACAATATCAACAATTATTATTTACATTAATTTAATTATTTATTTACATTTTGTAGGGGAGGTCGCCCGCCTCTCCCAAAATATGGCATCCTATGTATATGTAATTATCGACCGTGTTTCCAAACGCCGTAACAAAAAATCGGGTTGAACTTTTGCAACTAGTACATGTTTGAGGTGGTAAGGGGGGCACAAAATTATCAATTGTGAACTGATTCTCCTAAAACCTGCTTAGAATATGTATTTTTGAAAAAGAAACACATTTTGTTCATACAACCTTTTCGATTTAGGCCTTATTTTTGGAAGTAGAGGGGTTTATACATGAATGCATATGTATATTTTGGAAATTTCAGACGAATAGATTTCAAAGAGTTTTCGTGCTTAAATAAAAACAATCACAATTTTGCGCCACCCTCCACCCCCCTGCCCGTCCCCCTTGAAAAATGTGCCAGTGGCGAAAGTTATAAGTGACTTTTTTTTAATGACCTCATCGTATGGAATAGGAAAATACATGGTAGAGCAGTGAAAGAGAAATGTACACAGACACCCCCCTGCCTCCTCCACTAGAGCCTATACTATTAATAACTGTACCTCCAAACCTTCCTATGATTTCAATTAATGGGATTTAGATCAGGAGTTTGGGTAGGCCTAAGCATTACACTAATATTTACAACTTCAAAACATTGCCTCGCCGGCGTAACTCCTCGATAACACCCATAGTATGGCCAACTACAGCGTTTCGAAATGCTGGCCGGTGCAACATGTTTCTGTATAATGTTTTACAAACAGCAGCACTGATTTAAGCCGCTAAAAATAGGTTTGAACTCGGAGCTGGAAACATACCCCATTTAATTACAGAGCCTCCGTAAAGTGTCATAGAATTTTACTTTACACTTTCTAGTCAATCTGTCATCTCCGACTTTACAACCTTGGTACCAAGATTTTGCTTTTGTTATATTACTTCCCTAGCAGTCTTCCGTTAAGGTTGTCTACCTACCCTATATTCAAGCAATCTTTAGTGCCGTTACCGTAGTTGAGAGACTAGGATGAACTCTTCATAAAACCCTTCGGTAATCATACGGCTGCTTGGTCGGCCGAAGAGGTAATGCTTAACCTCTTGTCTTTTTCAATATAGGAAAGCTTCTTCAATCTTCTGCTTCCCCTTTGGCCGTTATTATGTAACGCTGCCCATTTAATAGAATATTCTTTCACACTGTTAGTGACAGCTTCCTCTGCAATTCTTTGCACCCTCCCGACCATTAATATCTGTACTTATCAACAGCGCTGTTATACCCCTGTCGCTGCTGTAATTATTATTATTGTTATTATAATCAAAACTTCACGCTTGAGCTCCCACGGACAGGTAATACAACCCAAATGAAGCATCTTGCAACACCGGGAAGCCCAAAATGCTGCTAAAGGAAATCCAGCAAAAAAAAGCATTAACAGCTGACTTAAAAGCCTGCAGGCCAATGCAACCAAAAGCCGATGCCGGCAACAAATTCCAAATCTTGGCCGACCAGGGCACTAAGCACCGACAGAACTGATTAGTTCGACATATGACAGCCTCCAAAGTGAAAGAGTGCGCTCCGCACGCAGCACGAGTCTCTCTCCCAAACACCTTGACGGCAAGGAGAGAAGAATACGACCAATGCCTCTCATTATTGTACACTTTATAAAACATACTCAATTGACGGCTGTCATGATTCGCTCTTTGCTACTTTTTAAATATTGTTAAATATTAAATTCATCGGGTAAGTACTGATACTCGCATATGACACCTGTGTTAATTATACTAGTATAAACTTTACAGGAATCCTACGTTGTGTAATTTATCTCAACCGACGTGTACGACACTTTTCTGAAACGTACTAGCTTCTCATCAAGATTCTAGCAAAATTAATAACTCGCAAGATTCCGGAACTTAAACTAAATATCTTGTAAAAACTACAGTGCTTCTCGAAATTCATCCAAATTTCCCCTTTCTGCAGCCACGTTTATGCTGTGGCCCCGACAGCCTCTTCCAGGGCCTGAGTCATGACCTTGATTGCCGTTTTGAGCATCCCAATATTCGGCGCGTCTTTGGAATAAACTTAGAAAGGGTCATCTGGAAGGGTCATTTTTTGAGC
>LQNS02278181.1:2745330-2758810 GCA_001587735.2 Parhyale hawaiensis
CAAGTAATAAACACACTCCAGTAGTATAGAAAAGCGAGGCTATCGAGATAAGCGTTCCTCTGCAGCGAAAAGCGGAAGAGGAACGGTTGTCTCGGTAGCCTCGCTTTTCTATACTACTACTACGTATATATTATCTTGAATAATTTAAGCCTCGATAGAAACTGGGAACCCATGCACAAAGATGTTCCCACACAGGATCGACGCGCATGGGAACAGCAAGTCGTGAAGGAAGAGGAAAAACAGAGGAAAGTAAGATCCGCTGAAGTATGAAATCGGAAGGAAACAAAGCTGTTACGAAAGGCCCGAAGGCGTAGCTAGTGGCTAAGGTGACCTACATTGTCCCTTAGGGTCCCTGCATCCTATAACATAGGATGGGTAAACCTTTCTAACTAAACCTTATGGCCCATACTATGCCCTCCGAGGGGCAGACAGACCCTGGCGCCCACACTGGCAGAGAGACACAGGCGCAGACACTGGCTTTACATTAAATGTTACTGAAATCGTGTTACCGAACCAGCGCCATGTATTATTTACATAGTGCTTATGTATTATGTAATTTATGCATTGCATAATATACAGGCAGCGCCTGTACATTGAAAAAATCATTGCCTCGACAGCCAAGAATGTGGCTGTCGGGATTATGGCCGTTGGGATTTTGGGTGTCGGAATTGTTGGTGTCGGGATTATGACTGTCGGGATTTTGACCATTCATCTGTGCATTTCCGGCAACCTTCCTGTATTGTACATACCGATATATCTGAATTTTATTATTTATTGTGCAGTATACATTGCAATATTTATATTTGAGCATTACGGTCGAGTCCTAAACTCCGGTTCCTCTGAAACCACTGTATTTAATCTTTCAACATTTCAGAGCAGTTGAATCTCAGAAGAACGCATCAAAGAGCTAAGAATACGTGCTTAATAACCTTGCGATTGTAAATTTATTCTACTCGCCTCTGAGCCTGTCCTTTGTTACAGTTATCGGTGAATTTTTTTTTCCTGAACCTTTAACAAGTACAGTCTCAAAGCAGCCAATAGCGTGGCAGATCACAGGCCACAATGGGAGGGCCAAAGGGTGATGGTTTGTGATGGTGTTGCACTCAGATGCATACCTTGAAAAAACTATGTAAATTCGCAATTTACTTGCCGTGAAGTTTATTCACATAATTAATAGGCATCAATTAAGGTATGTGATGTACTTGAACTGCGTCTAGATGTGAGCAGCGCGTGAAAACTACTCGTGTGTTAGCAGTTTGTATTGAGTCTGTATATTTTATGTGCATGTTATAGGGAGTAAATGTCACCAAGCATTGCTCGCAATGCCTGGCCAATAAGTGAATTGAATCACTCATACATTAAATGGATAGGATTGTTTTAAGCTATGTTAGACTAGGTCAGATTCTATTAGTTCAATGGATGTTAAAGATATGAGTGCATAACAATAAAAGTTTACAACGTTTACTTTCTGATGTATTACATAGGTTATGTTCTGAATTCTGTATTCTCGACTTTGACATAACTAAGCCTAGCCGTACCTAATCTAACCTAGGCTAACGCAATCCTTACTAAAAATTAAATACCATGGCATAATCTACCCTATCTAACCTAAACATATCTGACTTAAAGAAACCCTTTTCTGAAACGGCTGATTCATCTCACTTACTGCCGAAGCAGTACGCTGGGTTCGGCTTGTTCGTTGTAACATACGTTCAACCACATTGCATGTGACACTGGTCAGTTGATACAGGAAATTGGAGGCACATTACGCTTACGATGAATTAGGTTTCAAAAAAATGTTAAGGCACTGTACTTTCAATTAATCACAAAAAGTGTTCTATATGTTCTCATACCCTTGACGATGCACTTACATTGTACTCACACTATCTAGATGTACTATAAAGACTTGAATGGTTTCGATGTGTGATAAACGCCCTGCAACTTAGCTTAAAGCGCGTTCGATTAGGATATGAACTCAATGTGCTTAGCTTAAATCAAGCGGGACTGAGGATGTGTTCGATTTGGGACCTAAAAGTCCAGCTAAGCCAAGCCCACTTGACTTAACTTCTCCGGAACTGTTAGCACGAACTTGAGCTTTAACGCTTTGAATTGTGTTGTAGGTGATAGAAGCGTCCAGCTCAAGTTGAACCGACTGAAATCTCAATTACAAAGTAATATTTAGTGATAAATTTTGATGCAACGAATGAAACTTGAATAAACGGAAGAATTCGGGACACCTGCCTGCAGTTTCGGACAAGTTACGTCAAGTAGGTTTGGCTTAAATCAACTTTCAAGTCCCAATCGAACACGCCCTAACATACCTTTATTAATGTTCATTGATCAATAAAGGTATGTTATGTACTTGAACGTAGTTTTAGAATAGAAATGCGTGTGAAAAGTGGTATTTGTGTACATGATGCGTACGCGCATAGTGTCTCTATCCATTGTTCAGTTAAGACTGTAGATTACCGCTCGGGGAAAAACTAGGTTAGAGAAACAGTGCTGTTTTTTTTCAGCCCTTAACAATGGACTTACTTTAATCCTAAACTACTACGAAGTAAACAATTTGAAGTTCGCACTTCTACTCACGAACAAATATTCAAAATGACAGAACTACTTGGCTAGCCAGCGTAAATTGGTCGCTTCTAACACCTACAACACTATTCAAAACGAAGAAGCTAAAGTTCCTGTCAAAAGTTCCGGAGAAGTTAGGTCACGTGGACTTGGCTTAGCTCGACTTTTAGGTCCCAAATCGAACACGCCCTTAGTCGCGCTTGATTTAAGCTAAGCACATTGAGTTTATGTTCCAATCGAACGCACTTTAAGCTAAGTTGCAGGGCACTCATCATACATCGAAACCATTCATTTCTTTATAGCACATCTGAATAGTGTGAGTACAATGTAAGTGCATCGTCAAGGGTATGAGAACATATAGAATACTTTTGTGATTGATTTGAACGTACAGTGCCTTAACACTTTTTTTAGCCTAATTCGTCGTAATCGTAATGTGCCACCAATTTCCTTTATCCACTGACCAGTGTCTACATACAAAGAGTGTATGTATGTTACAACGAAAAAGCCGAACCCAGTGTACTGCTTAGGCAATAAGTGAGATGAATATATTGGTTGCAAGTAGCCGAAAGTGGTTGTAAGTGGCTAAAACTGGCTGTAAGTGGCAGTAAAAGTACACCTGAGGTTACTGTTATCCGGCTTGTTGAACCACCCGTGCTGCAGGCAGTCTTTTATATTACATTCAATGCCCTTTCGATCAACGGCGAGTTATCAGTAGTAATGGTTAGGTAACAATGGTAAGGTCGTTACAAAAGAATTTTGAGATGTTTAGTGTGTTCTTCTGAGATAAGTTATTTCCTAAAGTTTAAATGAGTACCTTGGTACTTACGGCAACATATGCAACACTAAGTACGAGAGCTCTCTCAAGTTCTCATAGCTCTTCAGAAGTGGTTCTTCCTCCCTGTAGAGCTGCCTGCGCCATGGTAGAGCGTTCATCTATGAATTAAGGAAAAACACAATGCACTGATATCACTATGTATGCATAATAAAGAGAATAAGCATAAAAATGAATGGAAAATGAATGTACTTATTCCACTGTGTTATTCTTATGTTCATTTCTCCAGCTTGTAAAATTTTAGCTTAACATAAAGGTAATAATACGGACTGATAGAAAAACAAAAAAAAATTCTTATACCGGTTGAGGCAAAACGCTGCAAGAAGTGTTCATACCTGAATAGCTGACTTAACTGGTGCTGTAATCCTAAGCGTAACTGAATAAATTTTTACTATTCTTATGAGAGTATAAACGCTTTTGTGCAGTTTGCTCTTCAATCGGAGGGTAGAGCAAGGTTAATTTTTTGGAGTGGTTAAGCAATATGTACGCAAACAACTTATGAAACTCGATTTAGAGTGGCAAAGCTAAGTCTCGGCCCTGAAGTTACAATTATATTGAAACTAACTAGATTAGAATGTCTCAATCACCGTGTGTCAATTGAACATACCCACACAGAAGTCTCTAAATCATACAGCCAGATGTGGCAGCTAAATATATTTGACTGTAAAGACAAAAAATTCTTCGCACTAACTAAAATCCAGGAAGACAAATCTCTAATAAAATTTATTATTGTACCAAGTAACTGAAGGAGAAATATGTTGATCTCCGGGGCTGTAAGGTTTAGTTATACTTATGCCTTGCACTCAATACTGAGCAGTATCTTTTCCGCTCCTCATAACTAAATATACTTTGTTCTTTTTAGTGCTAGTGCATTGCCAATGTGCCAGAGAATAATACTGAGTAAGGCCTACCGCTAATTTCAAATTACTTTTCTGCCCATGCTGAGCACTACCGAAAGTAATCTACGATGGGTGAAAAACGAGACTATATGTATTCGTAACGCTCTATAGAATGGACATTCGAACTAGTGAAGTCTGAGAGAGGATACCTTCGCCAAGCAGTGCAGTGTTAACGAAAAGAAATCATATTGATCCTGAAACCAGGCTCTCCTATGTACCATAACCAAAACTTGGTGGTCAATCGTGCCTCTCGACTTTAGTGACAGCTTTTGCAATTAGATTAGATTAGATAGGAGGCAGCCGACGAACCAATAGACCCATTTCCAAAGAGATACCGGAACATACGCCCTGGCACTCTATGAGCTATTGCCATTATGATAGTAGGATATAGAGGGCAGTAGAAAAGAGAGAGAAAAAAAAGGGGAGGTGAAGAGTCCATGCCCATGAGACTATCTTGAATGCACGCAAGCACGATCAAAAGCACAATTGTTGAAGGTCCGTCCGTCGCATTTGAGTCACAGCCTGACAAACACTAAGATGAACTTTTAGTCAAACACACACTCGAACGACTCGATCGTCACCAAAATTGGGTTATACAATGATATACCTTTTAATATTTTTAACAGAAATATCCGTCTAGAAATTTCATGAATATCCGTCCATAACGTTTCGGTTATGCTGCTAACAAATATAAAATTAAGCATTGCACAAGCAAACGAACACGGAGATCCTCACGGAAATTTGGTCATTTGCTTGTATTAACATTTATAAAATTCGTGCAAATTTCATGAAAATCCTTCTATGTCTTTTTGAGCTATGTTACTAAAAAGTAAGAGGCAGAAAAACAAGGCTTGAATGGATCTTTACCAAAAGTTGATCATCTGTTTCTCCTAACATGCCTAACTATCCCTGCAAATGTCATAAAAATCCGTACTTAACTTTTTGAGCTATTTTGGTGATAAACTGGCACACATATTCGACAATTATATAGATATCCTCCTTGAGGGAGATAGCTATGTATTATACAATGGAATAAAAATATGCAACGTTATGTTGAAGCAAGATGTTATTGAGACACTGGAATTGAACAGCACGCCTCGATAGCACTCAGTATCAATCTACGTTTTTATGGTATTACATGTTATCGTGTCACTGGTCCTGAGCAGCTTATATACCTCGATAGTACCCACTGACAATTTATATTCCAAATTTTCCATTTGGTTTCAGGCCAGTAAACGTTTCTGGAGCGTTACGAATAGCTTTTCGACCCATTTATGTACAATTCCAAACAAAATCTTAAGAACAAAGCAAAATATCCTATTTCACGTCATTCTTGTTTATTTTTAAAAATAATTTGGCCATAATAATTACCAGGATATTAGGAAAGTCACAATAGGGGTATACAGCAAGTCAGTGTTTAATAAGCTCCAATAGCATAATAAAAAAAATCATGTAATTTTTTCCTTGTCAAAATTATAAGGCTATGAAATGAAATAAAATAAAATGTAAGCAAACCACAGATTTTGACAACAGCTCGAGCAATGAGTGTCTATATGAAAATAATTGCAGCTTTTCCTTCTAAAATATAAAAGGCTAAAGGGAATCTTTTGAGAAAAATTTCAGCAGGGGAGAACTATAGAGCTCGAAAAGCTTAGAGTTTCACAGAGAGCGAACGAAATAAATCCTCGTAGTAAAGTATGAAATCAGAAGCCTAAATTCTGCGCTCTTTTCATCTCACTGCAGTGCAACATGATTAGTACACCGATAAGTTGGTAAATAATCAAAAGTAAACTGTACCTGTACTGCGGTAATTAATATTAACACAATCACAGCGAGGACGGTTATTTTTCTGGAGGGGCCAGTTTTCTAGGGAAGATAAATCTTGTTTCTTGTCTTTCGTGTAAGACGTTGCAGCACAAGACCTTCATGTCCTTGCCAAGATTATTTAATTTAAGCAATGCAAAGTTAGCTGTGAATAAAGTAGATTTCAAGCATGCAATATGCTATCATGTATGCAGAGCAATATCGTGTAGAATGTACAGAAATTATAGGAGGAAAAAATTTCAAATTTATTAATCAATTCTGAATCAGGACTTTAACTAAAAATCGAGAGTGGTGAGAATGAGCCCAAATTGGGTCTTATTCTACGGCTTCTAACTCGGTTATAGCAATCACTCATGCGTCATCATCCAAAATTCGGCACTATTCGAAACAGTGTTCATACTTTGAAAATTGTCATTGTTTACAATATGATCGCTAAAGCACTCAGCAAAATGCAATGAGAAAATATATTTCTCCGTATCCAAGGTGACAGCTTAAAGCGGTGAAACTGCGATCCACTTAGTCTGAATGTCCACATATAGCTTAAGGCTAAATCCCAACTGTAGTAAATTTCCTCAAAGGAAACATACTAAAATCCTACTCTCTTCAATTGACTATTCTAATCAACAACAACGACATCAAAAATTTTGAAATACCAACCTCTAAGACAAAAAATACGAAAGAAAGAAGTCAAGTTCAGTAAGATTAATTTATTTTTTTCAGTTCACTGTTACCTCTCTGCGAGCTGCAGCGCCTGCAGCACTACAGGCAGCATTTCAGTTGAAGTCAAAGACGCATCAGTACTGAACTTTAATCCTCTCAGTAAAATATTTTATATTGCACAAAGGGAATATGTCAAAGGAAATATAAGCCTCTTGCCAAAATAAATATATCCGACACATGCATTGATTCTTCAGAGGGACCTTTACTCCCACTTATAGAAGGACTACTCCAAACTCATGGCGTTTGACTATTCTATCCTGCAAATATCTAAGATTTAACGATGTAATATGCATATATTTGTATATATATATATATATATATATATATATATATATATATATATATATATATATATATTAGCTTACAGATAGAGGGACAAACAAATAGATTCAGGTGCATCTTTATGCTATTAGTGTATTTGCATAACTTAACCCTTTGCCTCCTGAAATTCAGATAACGTTTTTTTCACTTTTTTTTGTAAATTTATGAATAATAGGTTAGTTAAACACATATTTGAGAAAAAAAAATATAGCTTTACTTACAAAAAACAGTATTTTTTGCATCGGCTACTACAGATGCCGTCAATGTCTTGGGTAATTTACATGATGCATAGCTTTTGTATAGGGAAAAATAGAGGGTGGCATCTGATGATGCCGTCAGGAGGCAAAGGGTTAAAAGCTACTATCATTAATAGTAGCATTCTCAACAGGATTAGATAACCTACCGTCTGTTGAACAAGTGCACGTGGAGGCGCCAAACAACGAAAGGTTCCCCAGCTCTGGCATTTCAGGAATTTCTGTCCACCTTACAGAAGAAACATACAGAAGTATTTGGAATAAAAACAAGCAAAGATAAAGAAAATCATTGTTTGACCTACTCATCTATTACTGCAATATGTAATTATACAGAACGAGGGACCAATGCATCTATAGCTAACTAGAGAAGCGCTCTGAGAGAGCCTACCTCCGCCCACCAAGGTAACATCGTCAAAATAAATCGAATTGGTTTTGAAAGTTTGATTTCTTTTCTATCAGGGCCAAAATCTGGTCATTCGAGCCTCTTGGCACCAATAGCAACTTCTGAAATTTTGTTGAAGATCCATTCATAACTTTTGAGTTATGTTCCTGACAAGCATTAGTCAAAGACTCGAATAGACCTACCGATCACTAACAAACTATGGCTATTTGTACCTTTTAATATCCTTAACAATTCTTTGAAATTTTATAAAGATACGCTTAAAACTTTTTAGTTTATTTTACAGACAAACACAGAGACCAGCACATAAACGGACTGAAAGATCATCTCGAATATTTGGTCAGTTATTCTTCATAACATACGCACGAATTTCTGCAAATTCAATTAAGATCAGTTCATAACTGCTTGAACTATGTTACCAAAAAACAAGCAAAACAAACAAATGGTTGAAAGGAACTTCACCAAAAGTTAATCATCAGTTCCTCCAACATGCCTAATAATCCCCGCAATTTTCGTAAGGATCCCTTCATAACTTTTTGAGTAATCTTGGCGATATACAGAAAAACAGACAATCGAGGGACAAGCCTCAATCAAACTTGACCTCCTTTGCTTTGGTAATTAAAGGATTATACAACAATTACTTTGCTTGCAGTACTACTAAAGACGTCAGGCTAATTTAATGTTGATGCAGCAGTTCATTTAAGAGACGGTCAGGCAATTCCTCGCTAGACTTAAGGCTTCTGTCATGAAATCAACTCTGGTTCCCTGACAGAAGCGCACACGACAAATGTGCACATTGACAAAACCGCACGCTGACAAATGCTCACATTGACAAAACCGCATGCTGACAAATGCTCACATTGACAAAACCGCACGCTGACAAATGCACACGCAGACAGAAGCGCAACTACTATTTTTATCATTGAAGGTGTGATTCATAATAGAAGTATCTAGATTTTAGTTAACTTTCTATTACTTTCATTATCATAAGTTAACGTTTTGCGACCCCTAGGAAAGAAGGTAAAATGACCTGATGAGGATGGCAACTCCTCTTCGTGGCACAAAAAAGTAATAACAAGGCCTACCTAGCAGACGATCCGAACAGAAAATAAATATAAAGCAGTGCCCATCACTTTAGCCGCTGCTGCTGGCGATATAACAACCATCCACTCCGAAATATATAAGTAATTAATTTTGCTAATTATTAGGCTTTAGCTCTATAGCTCTAATTCTTAATAAAATCTAATTCTCAAACTTAAACTGTCCAGTATACGTGTGTGTGTGATGTATATGTTTATGTGTGATATAAAAACATCTACTAATCAATTAAAACCTATATATGAGTTACCAGGAAATTACGATAGGAAAGTAATGACTGAAAAACCAAACATGTTACGATATATGGGAACTTAGACTATTGGTCGAACATACAGTACATTCATTTTACGATATTCAACGAGAAAGCTGCCTGACTGTCGTTCAACTGAAGTTCTATTTAAAAATGCATAATGACTCTAAAATGCGCAGTGTAACGTGCTCAGATGCAGTCCCCAGCACTTTAAAATCACTCAGCTTTACTGGGACATTGCAAGATCCGGCATGTATACGAACAACAGGATGAGATGGATGAGCTAAAAGGGAATCAGTAAGAATACTCTTTCCAGCGTCAGTGTGCGGGTTTGTCAATGTGCGCATTTGTCAGTGTGCGGTTTTATCAATGTGCGCATTTGGTGCGGTTCTGTCGTGTGCGCATTTGTCCGGTCAGCACTTACCAAACTTACCAAACGTTACCTTACTTAAGGTAGGTTACCTTACCTAACGTAACCTAGCCTAGCCTTACCTAACGCTACCTAACCTAACGTTTCCTTACCTAACCTAACGTTACCTAACCTAAAATAACCTTACCTAACGTTACCTAACCTAACGTTCCCTAAACTAACATAATCCAACCTTTCGTAACCTAAGCTAATTTGCGATACAGCGAGCAGCAGAGCACGCGAACTTGAACGCCGCCTCGCACGCACAGTGATGCATGTACACAGAATCGTTTCAAACGTACATCGCGCTTGGCGAGTTTGGCGTCTGTGTGTCCGGTCATCCCTTGCGCCAAACTCGCCATTCTATGTACGTTCATCACGGTGTGTGCGTTCAAGTAAGCTTTCTTGCCGCGCCATAATCACGAGAACCACTTCAATAAGCACTACCAAACTTAACCTAGTCTAACCTAAAGTTACCTTACCAAATGTAACCTAACCTTACATAATGTAACCTAACCTTACCTAACGTAACCTACCCTAACGTTACATAACCTAACATAACCTAACGTTACCTAACGTAGCCTAATCTGCGCTACAGCGAGCAGCACAGCATGCGAATTTGAACGCCACCTGCACGCATGCGCGCACACAGAATCGTCTCAAACGTACGTAGTGCTTGGCGAGTTTGGAGTCTGTGCGTCCAGTCATCGTCCACACTATCGTCATTCGCCTCCTCCTCCCCCACACACAGCGCAAAACCCCCGAAAGCTCGGCTGCATCCCAACAAATGCAATTCTATATAGTACTAAAATATCTTATGATATTATTTGAATTAATTTGAAATACAGTGCAGCGGAAAATAGTAATAGTCAGCAACACCCTCTCTAGCGTAAAGTCCGGGAAATTCTGAAAACCAGGGGTAGTTCAGTGCACATTTTTTTTTTTTTTTTTTCACATGAACAGCGAACTGCATATCATAACATCATCTGCAATATACGGTGATGCACAAGCAACTGTAATCACCCAACTGAAGGTAAGTATTGATGAATAATTTATACTGGAATTCATCTCCAGTTAACTGAACATAAAAGTGGTACTCACTGGCATTAACACAGTGCCTGGGCGAGGTACCGTACTCATCTCCGTAGAAAAGGTAATGACACTCATCACTCTATCTACTTCCAGCTTCTGCTCATCTAAAGTTATATTTTAGGTGCAGTCATCACATATTTGTGGTTATGTCCGCGTCTTGTTGCAAGGCATTAATGTTCTCAGCAGAAAATCTGTCAAATAAACTTTTCTTCTCATGAGTCCCATTAACTCTTTGGGAGAAACGCCTTACTACTTCTTGTTCTCCCACGCGATAAAGTCTGTCATCAACAGAATATCTACACAATATCCCTTTCTTCAAGAAAAATATAACAACTGTCGTGAGCAGGATATCTTCCCCATGACCTCATTCTACAACGTTAAGACAGTATCATCAACGAGATATGTCCCATTACCCCTCCACTTTTCCCGACTGATTACCTCGACTTTTATTACAAAATCTACATCACTTCAGTTTAAACTAAGAAAGATATCTTTTATACTCAACAAAAAATATCAAATGACTCCTTATTTTCGCAATAAATTGCTCTTTTCCTGTGCAGGAAATCTACCACCGCCTGTCCTGCACCCTTGAGAGCGTAACACTGCTGCTTCACCGCCGTTTCTCTTAAATTTCATAACATAGCTAAATAAAAAATAACTCAAAATATCTGCTCTGGCTGCTCCGCTGCGCCAAGACTGCTGATTCTAAATCAACTTAGCAAACTGTGGAAACTATTCCTCCCAATTTGGCTAAGGCGGCCTGTGTTCGAGTGCTTTTTTTGCCGGCGAACTTTGACGCTTCTCAAAACTTTGAAGCACAAGTCGAAAATTTCAAGGTCCTCAGAATGAACCAAAAGTATTCTACGTGAGAAGCAGAGTATAAGAAATGCTCCTAATTAGGAACTTCAAATTCAAATCTTTTCGGTGGTAGCTTGAATTATCTGAGTTTTTAGTGGCATCTGCAAGCTTGCTCAAATTTAATAAGGAAACAACTCTGTGCCTTCATTTAAAAGCTTTTCAAAATATGCCATAACTCGTTTCTACGAGCTAAACCCTGACATTAAGAGTGAATATGTTTGATGATGTAATTTTGGTCCAGAAATATTGTGGTGATTATTTTATTTTTTGGACAGAGTTGAGTAGTACTGTGTTATTTTATTACTTATCTTTACTAGTTATCGTAAATCGCTCAGCCCTTGCGCATTAAAAACTTTACTACTTGGAGGCATAATAAATTGGCGAAATTTTAAACGGAATGTAAGTTATTATTCATCCTTCAAATGCTGCACTAGCCTTGCAACAACCTATTACGCAAAGGTATAACACGATGAAAAAAGCATAAACAGCAAACGTACAAGGATCTAACATCTAACATCACAACTGTAAGCAGCACAGACATTTCAGGTAAGTAAGTGACTATCCAGTGCGCATGTATAGGCTACAGACAATGTTATTTCTACTAAAAACGGATGGTTTATCCTGTCCTTTTACGGCTAAATTAAGAGCCTTTTAATGTCCGTTTCAATCTAAGTTTACGGGTGTTACAAGTTACGGCTAAGTGACTCGACAGCTGGGTGTGTATTTAAGTTTACATATTTTGCAGCCTACGTTTAAGTTAATGGCACGTCTCCATCAGATTCATTCCAAAGATTTCCTATCCCAACTTAAAGTAACATGATCTGCCTGTTTCAGGTCAAATCTACAAATTAGATGCCTCGCCATTACTGCTAATGCATTGCCGCGATATATATATATATATATATATATATATATATACGTATTGATTGGCAATAGCTCATAGAGGGTCGGAGTGTAAGTCCCTGCAGCTCTGTGGGAATGGGCATGTTTTCTGTCTACTGCCAAACTATCTATTCTAGTATCCTTCTGATACAATCGATGGTTATGTCATTAACATTGTCTGCGTCAGTTTAAATAATATCGTGAAGCGACAACTTTTCTTTAATTTCAAATACTTTTTTCCTAGACAGAGAGAACGTGTTGCTTGAAATTACTAAATACTGCATTAGTCATTTCACTTTATTTTATTTTCTTATGTTAATTATATCAGCCTAAGATATACCTAAAACAAAATTTGGTAAGACGTTATTGATAAAGCCCAAAATACTGCCTGTGAGTCTCCTCATTCGACCTGACTAATTTAATTCTACGTTGTCTACAACCCAACGAGAGATATTTATGCAAATGTTATCCTTCCAGCAAACTTAAATTTAACTTACACACTTTACGACAGAATTAACATTCACTGTTGAAAATCTTGTAAAAATTATGAAGCAGCTATCGCCCCGCAGGTGCCTGTAGAAGGGCCATAGTTCCTCTCCCTGAGGCACAGCTGAGCGACCTATAGCGTTCGCGTCCACAACGTCTGGTGCTGCGGACAGACGCTTTGGTTTGCCTCAGGATGCAGAGCTCGCTACGTGTGTGGACAGCCATAATTGGAGGAGTATTGGCATCTTTGTTCAGTTCCGATCCGCTCGCCTGTTGAATGAATGGCACAGCGTAATCTCTTGAGCAGTACTGGATATGTTGACACCTCTCTAAAGCAAGGATTGGGAGGTTCTCTGAATTTCTTTGCAGAAAATCAGTTTTAGTTCTAATGTTAGGGTTTTTCCGGTCATGCGCCATTTATATTTATTTAAATTATATATATATAATATTTATTGTACATGAATTTTACGAGAATGCAAATTACCATTGATCTGATTAATAATGACATGAAATCGATTGACATTTGACATGAATTTATTGAATTGAACAACAAATCAAGGACTGACACACAATGCAAGAAT
>LQNS02278181.1:2763534-2798518 GCA_001587735.2 Parhyale hawaiensis
TTGTGACATATCTCTACCATACAGCACCCCATAAATGGTTGAATATGGAAGATATATCGATAATAAACAACCAAAGTCTCGACCATAATCATAGTTGTTCTACTATAATCACAACCATAATTTCCGACTGGGTAGTAAGGCACGTGGCGTTTCTAATTAGAGAATCGTCATAGGACTCAAGTATATATCTAGTCTAGGACCGTCAGCGTTTCATAGTATCGCACAGAAATTCATCAATTTTCATATCCCATTTTTCTGTTGAATACCCCTACATTTTCACGTTTTAAAGCTTCGAAAGTTACTGGGAAATCTTAAGTGATTTCTACTTAAATGTTATATCTGCACATGCATATAATTACGTTGTAATGGCGAATTCGCTCAATTTTTTCAAAAACTCCACAAAACCTAAATTCAGTAAGTAATAAAATACAGCATCGTGTATGATACACAAGTATAGATTACTAATTTTGAGATTAAGTAAGTCAACAGAATGTAGAGACATTCAACTTCTTTGGACTTGGTGATTTTATTTGCATGTTGGCTCAAAACTCAAACTGCAGAACAACCATTTTTCATTAATCCATTCAAGACGTTTTCCAAGGTGGCAGGGTCATC
This sequence comes from Parhyale hawaiensis, assembly GCA_001587735.2. Taxonomy (NCBI): domain Eukaryota; kingdom Metazoa; phylum Arthropoda; class Malacostraca; order Amphipoda; family Hyalidae; genus Parhyale; species Parhyale hawaiensis. Next base: position 2,764,150 of record LQNS02278181.1, read on the forward strand.
AAGACGAATTAATATCATTGGGGTTTAATTTGTCAAGAACTTCAGTCACGAACATTGGTTTCGTTACCTCCTGTACGTGGAGCGAGCCTCAAAAGTTCTTCTCGAACCGCGTACCCCTAGTTTTAGTTTACGAGGTTCCCAAGGATAATCTCTTTGAGATTAAAGTCTTAAATTTGATCCAAGGCGCCGGAAATAAAATTCATAACGAAAATTTCAAGCAAGGTAAAACTGATGAGGTTAGCTTGCCTCGGTGAAACTCTCTCAAAGGATGACACCTCTGAAGTGCACTAAACTACGATGTGAAACATATATCTATATATATATCATTTTAGCCAGTACAAACCTGAGAAGTTTTGTTCTTAATTCATAGGAGAAGAGTTACTGCCACTGTCATTATTCTATAGAAAATTATGCAGCCTTCTTCACCCTGCAGTATTTTTATTTTCAATGCTCAATAAATATCATCATCTCTGCATTAGTACCACATAATATCCAGTGTTAGCGACAGCGTACATTGTGTTGCTGTTACAATCTCTTGCTTAGTACATGTTTTGAAATTTATCTGTATTGCATTGTTGCGATACATAATATCGTAAACTGTTGTAAGTTCCTTATTCCAAGTTAAATGATAAACTTTTGAATTTTGCTCTGTGTGTAAGAATTAGCTATTCTAAAATTATCACTCAGGTTCCTACACAGCAAACCCCTAGACTTCAATAACTAAAATAAACCGCAGTATAGTTCGAATTGCAGATTAAGTTTCAGACAAGACTTTATTAATTAGACAAACATTAGCTATGTCGTCACTCTAAATTCAACGTCAACTTTTCATCGGAAGAAACATTTATATATAGTGATCTAGTTGGACTTACTGTTCATCACGCATATTTTTTTTTTAATAATACAAATAACTGTTGCATTATCTCACCATAAATCAAATGCAAACTTTTAACTTTTGAGAAAAATACAATAGAATCTCTAGAAGATTTCTATGTGAGTCAAAAGTCTACTCTCCGTCTCTTTTCCCTATAAAATATAAAAGTAAAATAATGCAACTTCCATTATCTGAAGCAGGCGTCAGACGTTTAAACTTGGAGGAAAAATATAATGCACATTGACAAAAACTTTCTGTTTTAATCAAATGTCAGCCAACCGATTTTTTATATTAGGCAACAAACTGTTGTCAATAGCCCATTATGATGTAAAGCCAAGCGTTTAAAATATTTAGTAAACTACAATGCACAATCCCAAAATTTTCTCTCCGAATCAAATGTCAGATATCTTATAAAAACAACAAACTGTTGCCATATTTTCCCCTTTGAAACAAGTTTCGGGAGCTTCCACTTTTCCAAAATTTTGTCGCTTTTCAGAATAAACGGAAAAAGATTTTCCGACACAATTTGCATCAGACTGGTTGACTCGGGAACTCTGCTTAACGAAGCGTATAAGCTCCTGACTTGCTAAACTTTGCTGTCTCTTCAGATTCTCTTCAGTGAATTTGAAATTTTAACGGAATCTCAAGAGATAACAAAGCGCCATGGAGCTGGTAAGGAGATTGGTTGCTGTCTAATACTCTTTGGTTTGGAATCATTAGAAACAGTAAAGGTAAATGATAAAGTCAACTTGACCGTACCCCCAACTGGGAAACCCGCATGCACTGGTTTGTGTTGCAGATATAAACCAACAGGCCCCAGAGGAGTAAACGGCTGCAGTTGATTCAAGATTATCTAGAGCAATGGCGCCGGTGGCGGAAGACTCCTTGACCCCCATACGGAAGACTCTGTGACCCCCATACTATTCTTGAGAAGATGTGTTTCAACCATCCGGTTGAGGAGTAAGCAAGATTCATTGGCAAATCTCAGCAAGATTATGGCAAATTCATCTTACTCTCTGTTTAGTAATGTTGCTTTTGAGTGAGAACAAGCTATTTAGTGCTATTTGTCTGCAGGAGTAGGCTGAATGCATTCGTGTAGTTTCCCTGTGTGGAGCCTTCTCATTATGTGACAGGGCCCCTTACCCTGTACAATAACGTTCTTAACTATGTACTTTTAGGCTTACTTGTGAACCTATTATGTTCATAATAAATGCTCTTATTATTATATTACCCTGTACAATAACGTTCTTCACTATGTACTTTTAGGCTTACTTGTGAACCTATTATGTTCTTAATAAATGCTCTTATTATCATCATTAAACTTTTATTTCGTGGAATGATGACCGGCTCTTGAACTTGTCGAGCGAAGATCATACTGTAAAGCCAAACCTATTTTAGTAAACTCGTCACCTGCTCTTGAAATTTTCGTCTGATTTTTGGATTTTTAATTATTCAGTGCTTGGATATCCTTTTTCGTTCGATAAATCACCACACTGTCAGACTCAAATCTCGGTAATGAATTTCATATCGACGCAGCAGTGTGACGTCAGCATAGAATAAAACATGGTCCGAATGTACGTGTTTGGCACCGAACCGTAACGAGCGTATAGGCATGAGTCTCAGCTGCAGCTCGTGCGCTGTCCCAAAAGCTGTAAAGCCCGCTGTGCCAGGGAGTCAGAACACGGAAACGTTCCTCCCTACGTTTTTGATGACGCCGCTGCAGGCACAGCTTCGGCTTACCCAATATTTTACTGAAAAAAAAAGAAAAATGCAATAAACTCTAAACCGTCACTGTATCTATTCTAATACGACAAGTACCAATTGCAAAGTTTGGAACATCTCTCTTAAGTTCAAGTGAATTTACATTTGCAATGACAGAGATTTTAAATCAAATTCAGTATCTTTAACCTCTAGTCGGGGGGTCACAGAAAATTGCGTCCTATGGACATGAAGTATCCTTGGAAACGTTTCTACTCCCGTGAGCAGCGGACTTAAGCAGGATTACAACTAATGTCCCTTCCATAATGTCCCTTCTATAATATTAACAAGAATTCAGCCATAGGCTTCCTATCATTTTTGTGGAACTCTACTCTACAGGTGCAGTGCTAAAAATGTCTTTGTTTATTCTTTTTGATCATGCCATGAATTTTTCAGCAGCAGAGGTCTAGGTATTCCTGAGGGAGCTATCTTTACCCTTAAGTCCATATGCTGCAATAGACGCCGCAAAGTAACGCCACCCCTGAGAGACAACGATTATGGCAGGCAGATGCTGGTGAAAGCTGTGACGCAGTTTTAATGCACCATGAATTGCTGATGAGGGTTACAAAGAGAAGCTTGGAGTACTTGAAAGCATTTGGTCCCGCTTCGTGCTGCATTTATGCATAAAATTCTAATGGTGGGCACGGTCGCATCTTCGAGTCCAAAGGATTTTTGGGAAGCATGTTTTCCTGCAGATGCTCGCAAGAGTTTTTTTTGCTGAATGCGATTTTTCTTCCGTTTACGGTATTAAACGTAATCTCGATTGAGATAAATCCTGATGAAGCCATGCACATAATCCGCTTCTGCTAGTCAATATTGGCAATGAATCCTCAAACTTGGTTTTTTTCTCATTTTTGATAAAATGTGTTTTTCCTTTAGCTTTTCAGATGTGGTGCTATAAATTTCAATCATATATTCACTTCAAGTCCACAAACGTAATTCTTTATTTGTAAATCTTGCAGGATTTGTTGATATAATTAAGTAAAACTGTACTTATTCCGTTTTTTGTACTTTTCTGACGTGGCTGTGTAAATACTCGGCTTCTTATTCTTCAGTATTACAATAACCATATAAATTTTTGTACAGTTCATTGTTACAGTCCGCTGTGGACAGTCAAAAGCGAAACTGTATTGGCGACGGTACAGTGTGTATCTAAGCTCTGCAACACCGCTCTCCGGTGACACTGTCTGTTCGGGAATGACGTACCAGTACGTGTCAGAGTATAGTCGTTCCGTGCAGTGCTTGGTTCCGGGCCATGAGTTTCCTCGAGCCCTCTAAGTTAAGAACCTATTGAAATAAGAATAATTGAAGCGTAAGTGTATCTTCTGTATTCTTATCTGATCAGATCCCCCAAGCTTAACCTCGTTCCAACGCGCATAATTTTTCCTACGCCTTAAAACAGAGTCATTCAAAATGTCTATCAGCGCGATTTAACTCCCACTTTTCTTCTCAGATCTATGCGTTTTTTCAGCCCTAATTAATGATTTTGCACCATTAAAGTATTTTTAATCAACAATTTCCGTGTCGTTGAACTAGGGTAACAAAATAGGTCGTTTTTAATTTGCTTTATCTTTTGCACCGTAAAGATAAGCTGAGAGTTTTGCTTCAGCTCGTGCAGAAAATAAGTCATGGCACAACAGGGTTTAAAGAAACGCGTCAGAAGTTTTACTGTGAAATGGAACTGATATAAAAATGTAGCTAATTGACAGCGTTCAGTTCTTTTCTGGTAAACCATTGTTAAGCTACATAGAAATCTGGTCCCTATTGTTTTGTTTGAGGATATAAAAAAGAACTGGGTATGGCAGTCCATAGGAATTGTAAAGGAAACCAATCATTCGTACATTAAAATTGAGCAAAGAAATGCGAATTCTGTACGTCCGATGCCTTTCAATAAGAGGCCGTAGTAAAAATACTTACAAAAGGCAATATTGAAGTGACCAAAAAAACTATGACTCAAGATTTTACCAGCTACAGGGCCGCTAAAAACGATGGTTCAAAGCGTGTGGTTTCATTTCATGCAAGAAGAAAGCCGTTTCCGCGTTTGCTTTCTTCTATCTTGTTTTGTTTTAGTGTTTTGGCAGAAAAATAGCAGATGTGCTCTTAACTTCTCAGTGAAATTGTGTAGGCACTTTCTGTTGATTGGCAGCGAACTGAAAGGTGCTGTACTACTTCTTAGAACTGAAACTCTTTCTTTTCCTGCTGAAACTTTCGTAATTCGGTTCTAAGTAAGAAGCCAAATCACCGAAATGAAGAGAAAGCGTCTTACCCTAGAAAAGTGATTGAGAGTCTATTAGTTATTTATGAGCAGAGTACACGAAAAAATAAATTGAGCCACTGGTGTCCATAGGAACAGTGCTGGCAACATTTTGCAAAGTGAAATTGCACCTAACAAAACTACCATAACTGTAACCACATAGAGAAAAATGTCGTCATTTGCATCCCATATAGGCATAAACAAGCATCACTACCCGGCCCTGTGCTGAAGCCTTGTTCATTTCGCTAGGACCCTCTCATAATTACAACAGGTAATTGGCACCCAGTACCTAGATTGCCCTCCAAATGTGGCATCACTCGGATGAAGCCAATTCCATTGGCAGTTCTCGATTCCAGGAAAAAAAATTGCATCATAACTTGGTTGTCGATTCAATTACAAGCGAAGCTCGCACAATCGTTACACTTGCGACAGCACGGAAGCGCCAACCCTTCGGCACTTTTCCGCCCAATTCTGCACGGCGGCGTTGTTCAGTTGACCAGTGGTCATTCTGATGGAAATGATTGCTCCGTTTCATATCCTGCCGTTGAAAAAAACTGGTCAACTCGTCTAGCAGCGTTTGTCAAAATCGATCTCCCTCGGTGACAAACTTAGCGGCTGCGTCGTTCACTAAACTCGATTGACCTCTGAGACAAATACTGTACATCATCTCCGACGCTTCACGTTCACTAACCTCGATCTACCTCTGAGACAAATACATCATCTCCGATGTTTCACGCACACTAACCTCGATCTACCTCTGAGACAAATACATCATCTCCGACGTTTCACGTTCACTAACCTCGATCTACCTCTGAGACAAATACATCATCTCCGACGTTTCACGTACACTGACCTCGATCATGTATACCTCTGAGACAAATACATCATCTCCGATGCTTCACGTACACTAACCTCGATCTACTTCTGAGACAAATACATCATCTCCGACGTTTCACGTACACTGACCTCGATCTACCTCTGAGACAAATACATCATATCCGATGCTTCACGTACACTGACCTCGATCTACCTGTGAGACAAATACATCATCTCCGACGTTTCACGCACACTAACCTCGATCATGTATACCTCTGAGACAAATACATCATCTCCGACGTTTCACGTTCACTAACCTCGATCTACCTCTGAAACAGATGTTACATTTCCCACCTTTTACCTACACTAAACTTGATTTTCCCTTCGAGTAAATTTAGCAGTTCCGACGTTTTACGTACACTAAGCTCGATCTACCCTTGAAGCAAATTTAGCAATTCCGATGTTTTACGTACACTAAACTCGATCTACCCTTGAAGCAAATTTAGCAATTCCGATGTTTTACATACACTAAATTCGATCTACCCTTGAGGCAAATTTAGCAGTTCCGACGTTTTACGTACACTAAACTGGATCTATCTTTGAGACAAACACGCAACTCTGACTTTTCATGTGCAGCAACCTTGATAATTTTTTCTCTCTTTTTGAACTGAATGTAGATACACTAACTTCATACGAGCAAACGTTAATCTGTCTGTTTTACAAAGAGAAACATTTTGGATCTTTTCATTAACAACTGCATAAATACTAGTGCCGTATATAGACAAAACTTCGGTTGTTTCTTTATTTACTAGAAAAAGAAACTATTAAAATTGCACAATAATAGACGCATTTTGACCTAAAATAATGTACAAAACTCAGTCGTTTGTAGAAAAAAAGGAAAGCTTCCAACACCATACGTGTATTAACTTCAGTCAATCAATATTATAGCACATTAAATAGAAAGATCAGATGCCAAATGTTGCTGCTGTTGAAGCTTCGGCGCCACATTTAAGAATGTGTAATTATTTAAGTATATGAATACATTCATGGCAGATGTGTTAAGTGACAAGTAGTTCTTTTCTATAAACTTTTCTTTGTTTCATTTTTTATTTATTGCTCAGTAGGCAAAGCGGTACGGTGTGAATTGTGACTATGCTCTTATATTTGCAATGCATATTTCATTGCTAAGAAGTTACCGATTGAAATAAAATTGCAAACGAAAATGTGTTAAAAAGACTTGTCGCGACAAAGAGGCCCTATTTTTTTGACTGACTTGGCTATTTCAGATGAGCGTGAAAGTTAATAAGCAGTCCGCTGTATAAAAGAACGTAGTTTATTGGTTGCTTTTTTGGTTGGCCTTCCTGTCCCGGGCTGAAACATTAAATAGGAGAAAATTCTTCTTTTGAACGGCCAAATTTTTAAGAAAGGAATTCTGAATGCGTCGAATGTACCTCTCAGTGGTAATGTAGATTAAATATTATTCTTCCTTCCCGCATCGCATAATTTTTCTCCGAGCTCATAATGCTCAAACTGCATAGAAAATATATCGAGGAATAGAGAATGACATCCCTGAGAGCAAGTCGACGTCGAAACTTAAAGGACACGAGTGACGTCCATTAGAGTGGTCAATACTGTTCGATTGGCAGTAGCCGGTCAACAGAAAAACCTGATGTGGATAAAACATACCTAATATCAGCTGAAGGTTTATAGTTTTCTTTTGAGCTGAAAAAACATCCTACGAAGGGAAGCTAATGCAACCCTGATTTTCTAACGCTCACGTCGATAAGCCCCCGGACGATGTTGTGAGTTGTACGTGAAACTGAATTTCAATTCAGCTCATCCACTTTTCAGTTGACTGACACAACAGTATCTACTGATCGTTATTGATTTCTTCATTTATTGATTTGCAATGACGTTCAATATCTACCAGTTTCCTACATACGTGTTTAAAGATAAAAAAAAGTATTATTTCCATATAAGGCATAAAGTTCTTCAATCAATTATTATTGAGCTATTAAAGAGATCCTTAAATCTTTAAAAGTGTTCAGTGTAGTCAATGATTATTTTAATATAAACTTTAACGTTCAGCAATCAATAAATGCGCTATTTTAGAGATGGTAGAAAGAGGCCCATACTGTGAGCGCAGCATCCACCAGTGCGCGCAGCTCAGTCGTGTGGCGGAATGGAGGTCGAGTTCCTCCGCTGCTGGCCAAATCGACCTTTGCAATGACTTCTAAATTGGAGCCATTAAGTGGATGAGAGCCGCTAACCACTGCAATGATGGTACACGAACGATAATGGTGCAGGCTATCACCCAAATCATTCTACGCCCACCGACCACGGATCATTTAGTTTTCATATAGCCGACAACGTCCAGCGAAATGACTCAATTAAATCAATTGCATTTCAGATTCGACTGACCGAATCCGAACAGACAGAGAAAAACATTAGGACTCCCAGGAAATTGAAGGACATCTGATACCTCTCAAGATAATATGCTAGATGAATTGCAAACCGTTTTTAATAAACACCGACAAGGATCTTCCAGGAATTTACAAAGCATACCCGTGGCTTGAAACATGCCACTAAATTTAGTGTTCTTGAACACCAAAGACAAGTTTATTTCATGTAACTTTTATATGAATCAATGGGATTTGAATACCAAACGGGGCGTCGAGTCCTAATCAAATCTTTACTCGAGCTGGCCTTTCAATTCTTTCCCTAACCCCAATACAGCGCCAATTTTCCATTCGTCTCACCTGCCTAAGCTCCGGCCCTCCGCTCCAACTCATTTCGCAGTTGCTCAAAAGTGTCCCAGAAGCCATGAATACAGAGCAGTGAGTCTCACACAATTACAAGCTCTTTAACTCCTGCTCTTCACATTCTGCCGCTTCCAAATTTGTCTCCAGAACTTAGTGCTATTTGAGCCCTCGGGCGGCCAGCAAAATTGTACTTAGAGGCCCAGACGTCACGTGTTTGACGGCCTGGAAATGGGGCCCTGCACTGCATTACGACGGTGTTCTTCGGGCCCCAAAAGTCCAGCATGGAAGTTTTGGGTAAAAAGTCGGGCTGTTCGCGCCTAGTCTGTGCTCCTGATTTGATGCAAGGCGTTTGAGAACAGCTACGCATATCATAAATAGTAAATGTGGACTTACGGGACAATTGAATTTCAAATAAACTAAAGTGGTATTATTATTGTACCGGTGTCTACGGATTGAAATGACTTATGATTATTAAAGAAATCCATCAACTGGATGCTAGCCAGTGAATGTACTTTTATGAATGCATTATTAGTTTTTTTAGTTTTGTATTTACTTCTTTTTTCAATATATCTTCGTAGTAGTCCATTCAGTGTTACTAAACTAGAGAAGTACAAGGCAGCCCCACAACCACAGTGTCCTGGAAACAGTGAGGCAAACTGAGAGACTTCGTTAGGACAGTGACGTCACTACACCTGGCACCTTAGTACACTAAAGACAGTAAATTGTAACGAGACCTGCGGGTGGGACAGTGACGTCACTACACCCCTGGAACCACAATACGCTGAAGATAGCTCGTACAAACGAGTGACTTCAGAGCGAAGTGATCTTGCCATTTGCACAATTGAAAAGTAAATGCCCTAGTGGGCTACACGCAATCATCAGTAGCCAGTTCACAGAGATGAGCACATGAGCAAATTTACGCCATTGCACAATTGGAGCATTGATAGAAAAAGTAACGCTCTTGTATAAAATTAAATCGTGGCTTTCTCGTCTCTCACCGTATCGAACCAAAGGCAATTTTTTATGACACCGTTGGCACGAAAATTAAAGCGCCTCTAGGCCCCCGAAGTTGGTGTTTTTCTGCATATTTGGTACATTTCTGCATATTTGGTGCGTTTCTAAGAATTTGGTACATTTCTAGTTTTCGCCTATGTATTTCGTTAAGAGCGTGGCACGAAACAGAAATAAATGTATAAACATGCGATGCATTCTTATTATTGATAATTTATTCTCTTCATCTTTGTCCTCAATGGCTTTCTGGGTATATTAGTCATGCTTCCGGTTAAGAATTGGAAACTTTAAGGTTTCATTCCATCCCGTAGTAGTTGTAGTTCTATCAAAAATTTGGAGAAAGAGCTGATCTTCTTCCCAGCAAGTTGTTTTTGCTATCAGCCTTAAATGTTTAAATAAAAAATTTTCCAACAGTATTAATGGGTATTTTTAATTGAATATTATTCCCAAATATGGGTAGAGCTTCTTCACTCGACGTTTTTCAGTACTATATATAAATCCGATGCTACTCAAACAGTTTTGAAATGCGAAGACTCTTGGAATTTATAGTTGCCAGATATTGTTGGAATAAATTCATACTGAAATGAGTCCAAATTATACCTATATGATAGAGCGTACTGTACGCTGAAAAAGTTTATCTATTATAAACTCTCAAGAACTGTTACCTCTGAAGCTTTTCAAAGGTCTCTAAAGTTTTTATTAACATTATAGTCTAGATAACTCCGAGCTCAGTAATAAATTGTAGCCCATTAATACAGTTTCAAAACTTCGGTCAACTTTCAGCTTAGCTTTTGTTGTAAACTAAAATTACAAAAGATGCAGCGGAATTGATTTATTTTCATATTTCACTGCGTGGGGACAAGCTTTTTATCTTATTTACAGTATTAATCTAATTACAGAAAGAAATGTGCTACAAAATATAATTATATATACACGTAGCAGCTCATGCCTCCCAGAAATGGTGGTGCCAGCTCGCTTATGAGTTCATTCAGAGTTTAAATAAAACAATGGTAGTAACTTAATAGAGAGTGTTGTATATATATATATGATATACACCTGATGTCCAAGTATTCTGAAGCAAACGCGCTGACACAAGTAAGTTATCCCTTGAGAGCCTGTTCACACGCTGGTCTAAAGAATGAGTTCCATCTTCTCAGCGTCCATTTAAATTGCACACACTTGCAAAGAATTATTCTGAGTTACAATTCCCCCCCAGTTTGAACATATATATCCGACACTTAGCCAACAGCTCTTGCTTAGGAAACTAAACTTGACTGCTAACATTTTGCACCTCTTTTGGTAAACTCAAGCCTATGTTTACGGGGGCTCAGCAAAACATTTGGACAATTAGTTGAGAAAACTTGTTCTTTTGGCTAGCGAGTGAAAGATTCTGAAAGGCCTGTCAATACGCTAGTCTTTTTAACGTGTTCACTCGTCCGGAAGTCCTGCAACGTCGTTATCAACACAAGTTTGTGTACACTACAGAGCATTACCAAGTTGTTAACTGTCATATCAGTTTCCTCGGCAAGTTGCAGATATCTCTTCAAATTTGGAGTGAAATAAAATTCATACCACTGCTCACCTCCGCATTTTAGAATCTATGTACATTTTTAAACGTAGACCGGAGCTGAACGAGTGCTCATCGGCTGTGAAGCTCTCTATCATTTCATACATACTTCATGTTTTTCAACGGTTACCTTGGAGAGATTAGCTCTTGTTATTTTTAGTCACCTTGTTATAATCCGAATTTTGTCATTTTCAGAACACCGATGATGGATTTTTAAGAATCCAAAACGTCTGGTTTTTAGTAATGATTGTGATCACGTTGGTAGGTACTTCTTTTTATCCTGAAAATCAGATTCCCGGTGAACCAACCTATTTCTAGAATATTATGAAATACATAATTACGAAACTCAAAGTATCATTTCACAGTCTTGAAAATACGTAGTTAAAGCATTTCTTTGTATTGTTGCCTGTAATTCTTTCTTTTCCAGTATCGAAGATCATGTTGGGCTCTTCATTCGACTGTTGCAGCACAAAAGTTACTGACAGGAGGGGCAGCTGCTGCGTATATCGACAGACAAGAAAAAGTAACACCATATTTACATCATAGAATTTTCAATGGATATCGCACCGCCGTGCCCAGTGGGCATCACAGAATGCATAATGGATACTGTAGCGTGGTAGTGTGGATATTTCAGCATACTTAGTGGATATGACGATGTACTCGATACCGTAGATATCGCAGAGCATTCACTGGATTATCCGGTAGTGTATTCGGTGCATTTCTAAGCCTACTCAGTGGATGCCGCAGCATGGTCAATGAAGAGTAATGCGTACTCAGTGAATATCGCATTGTACTTAGTGGATATTGTAGAATACTCCGCGGATATCGCTGTGTACTCAAAGGATATCGCATTGCATTAAGCGGAAATCGCAGCAAACTCAGTAGCTATCAGAGTATAGGTACAGAATTACTGATAAAGGTATGAAAAATATATTCTCATTTTGTTTATGTTATGGCTGTAGCGCATTATAGCTTTCTTGGATTAAACAGTTATAATAATACGTTGCAACTGAATACTCTACATAGTCAGCTGGCTGTGTATCTATTTTCATGTGAATGAAAAACTAGCTTGAAAATGTCACTAAAAAATTGTCAATTTTGAAACTGTCTTTGTGTAAAGAATACTCTCCGCTGTTTACGGCTAGCTTATTCACACACTTTGCACAAAAACTCATTTTACCTTTCCATAGTGACTCACTTATGAAGAATTTAGGCATAGAACGAGTGAAATATCTCTTTTTATGAGTTTTCCTACTTTACTACATCCCTTAGCATATTTATTCAAAGAGAAACAGAACCGCTTCTTGTGAAGGTCAGAAATAGGTTTGTTGGGGAAGGAAAAACAGAATAATTAAATCTGTCACATAATTCCCAAATTCACCTCTTACAGCTTTAAAACGGTAAACAACAGAGCATTCAATTCAGATATAATTTCCAAAAGAGAGAAGAGAGATGGTTTAGAACGCATGCATAGGTTCCAAACATACAGTATATCATGTGGGATAAAATTTCAGAAAATATTAATCGCAAACCCTTTCTTTCATTCATCATGAATTCGAAAGCAGTATACATACAATATTCATTTTTAACTCTTTACTAAACCATAAAGCGCAGAAGTTTCTCTCAAGAGACAGAAACAAGTTTTTTTTTGCAACAAAACCTGAAAAATGAGGACCGCTAAGGTAGCTGAGCTCCGAAGAGCTTTCCAGGGAAGATCATTTGTTGCGCCCTTCCTACAAGAAGTTGAATCAGGAGCTTCCGAGTGTTTTAGGTCTTTCACGAACGGCTTAGTAATTGATGCATTTTTTGTGTGAGCAGAGAAGTGGCTGTCGGAAGGAGAAAAGGATTTCGTATTTTCGCAAGGCATGAGTTCTCACTTAATAGTTCGATGAGCATCAGGGACCATTAATATATTGCTAGGAGTAGCTGTTTGAATGTTTTAAGCTTTTGAAAAATTCTATTTTTTTAGGATTATTACTACTGTTACAAAAAATTATCAGTATTAGATTTATAGCTGTTGTTGTTGTTGTTATTATAGTTACTAATATTTTTTTTATTATTATTATCATTACCTCCACCAAGGAGGTTATGTTTTCGTCGGGTTGTCTGTCTATCTCTCTGTCACCAAGATAACTCAAAAATTTATAGACGGATATTAACGAAACTTATAGGAATTGTTAGGTATGTTCGCAGGATCAGATGGTTAAACTTTTGGTGAAGATCCGTTTTTTTTTTTTGTTTGTTTGTTTGTTTGTTTGTTTGTTTCACTGTTTGTTTATCTGCCTCATTTTTTTAATACCATAACTCAAAGAGTTACGGACCGATGTTTATGGAATTTAAATGAGTTGTTAGGTATATCACGAAGAATAAATGACCAAATTTTTATGGTGATCTGTTTTATTTTTCGTTTGTTTGTCTCCGTTTTCAAGTTTATGCTTGTTAGAACAATAACTCAAAAATTTATGAATGGATCTTTATAAAATTTACAGGAAGTGTTAGTTATGTTAGTAGACAATACTCATTAAAGTTTTTGATGATCGGTTAGTTTGTTTGTGAGCCTACTAATGTTTGTCCGAATATTTGTTTGCAGCATAACTCAAAAAATTATGAACGGATCATAAAGAAAACTACTGAAGCTGTTAAAAGGCACACATGATTAGATTTTGGTGTTGTTATAAATAAAATCATTGTTCCAGAACTAATTTAAATTTTTCGTTGCCGTTGCCTTGCTTGGCGGAAGAATGTGCTCTCAGAGTGTTATAGTTATTGCTATTACCTCCGTCAAAGTGCTCATAGTTTTGTCGAGTTGGTCAGTTTGCTTGTCATTCTGTCTGCCTATTTGTCTGTCAGTCACCAACATAACTCAAAAAGTTATGGACGAATTTCTACAATATTTACAGGGATTTTTAGGCCTGTTAGAGGAAACGGATGATTAGCTTTTGGTGAATATCCGTTGAACCGTTTATTTGTTTCTTTGCCTCTTTTTTCTTAATACCATAACTCAGAAAGTTAAATTTGTATTTTTATCAAACTTCCATGAGTTGGTAAGTGTAGCACGAAAAGTAAATTACCATTTTTTTATTATGATCTGTTTGTCCGTTTGTTTGTCTCGATGCCTGATTTTATATTTGTCAGCAATGTAACTCAAAAAGTTACGAATTGATCTTAATGAAATTAATAGGAATAGTTAGGAATGTTTATAGACATGAACGACCGAATTTTAGTGATGATTGATTCAGGGCAATGCCCTCGCAATAGCGTTTGGACACCGAATGCCGATTCAGCAAGCCAAGCACTACAAGAACGCACCTCCTGAGAAAGCAGATTCGAACTTGCTCCCTACCGCATTTGACTAGCAAACACTCTGGCATACTGCTACTGCAGATGCTCAATAAAAAACAATTTCTTGAGGCCGTAGAATCTCAAGATTAGAACATAAATTAACTATGTGATGGTAAGGTAAATTTAAAATAGCGATGTTGCACCTGAAACAGCTGTGCGTGTTCGATTACCAAAACTCTAAATCTCGCAATTTGCAAAAAAAATGCTTTTTGAGTAAATATTTTCCTCGGCAGAGCCAAGAAAGCAGTTTGAGGATGTGGGCTGCTGAAAGTCCCATCTCCTTGAATGGAATAAAGGTGTTCGGTTGCCGATATTCTCAAAGTTGATTGGCTTGCTAATTGCCTCTTTCCAATGGGAAGAAAATTCCAAACGGTTCTTCTATGGCAGTGATTGGATAACTCCCTCCTGGAACCAGGCGGCGCTCAAAACAAACCGTGAGTCAATGAGTGATTGGAACCAAATTTTTGTTTACAGTTTTGAGGTTGACGGAGCAGCTCTTTGAAGAACAGACGGCCGAGAGAAACTAGACCAGCAGTGTATGTGGTACTGGACTTTTTTCCTCTTTCAGGTGGATCTAAATATTTGGAGCTCACACTGTACTTTTCGTGAGCAATTTAAGCTTCGAATTTTAAACTTATTACGAGGATCTTAATATTATGTAGATGCTGTCGTTGCCGTCTTTAAGTATCTTTGTATTTTGAAACCGACAGTTTAATTTATTCAGGTAAATCTGAGTGTTTTGTTGTAGGTACAGTGCGCTAGTTCCAGGAGTTCAGAAGAACTTGCGATGTAGTCCTACAATTGAATCTAGATTTGCAAAAACGTTAGCACAATTCATTACTTTGAGCAAAATTCCAAGCATTCCTATGCCTGGAGCAATGCCGCATTAGTTTTGCTTCTCAAACGTGCATGTAATCAAAGAGCAGACGCTAAAAAATGCTCAGTGACTGATTCCCACATTACAGCTAGCTAACTGTTAGTCACACTTGTCTTATATAGTTTAATTTTTTTAATTAAGCTTTTGTTGTACAGTCAAAAACGAGAATAAATGCTTCAAAAGTGTCCCATCGATTATTATGAAGGCAAAGTGTTAATTGGGTTCTATGAATCTTAATAAAAATGTAGATGAAATATCATGGAACAGGCTGGAAGCAGATGAGAGGCTCAGGTGAGTCATTTCTCTTTTCTCATCAATCGCCTCGTAGCAATTTTTTTAAGAAAGCAATGTTTTCCTGTCAAAGTTATATAGTGGAGCATCTTTGAGCCTTCTCGATTTATTCATCAAACGATGGATTGATAGCAAACTTTGTCTAAGAGAACAAAGACGCATCGTCAAAGTTGGGACGAGATGCTCGAAAAGTTGCCTGAGGTTCAGCTCAGTACATCTTGTCATCCCTCGCTCGCGGCGCTCCTGAAAATTTTGGGCAGCCTTTGGCTTGGTTGCGTGAGGAGGTTTGGGCAGACTTTTGTTTGGCACAGATGGAGCCATAGGCAGCGTAGAGCGTTGGTGCAGGTGGGACATAGAACAGCCCTAGACTTGGGTATGTGCAGAGGTTTGGGCAGCTTTTTGTTTTGTGCAGATGGGGCAATGGGCAGCGTAGAGTTTTGTGCTGGAGGGACACAAAACAGTCCTTGATTTGGGTGCAGGCAGAAGTTTGGGGCAGTTACTGGCCTGGAAGCAGATGAAATTTAGGGCAATAATAGACTGGGTTGCGGTGGGAATTTCTGGTAGCCATAGGCCTAGATACAGGCTGTCTTTGGCGTGCATTGTTTTTCAGTTCAGGCAAAAGTTGAATTGGTGCCGGCGGAGAGATTTTGTCAGCCATTGGCATTAGTGGAGGTAACTAAAGCATTAGTCAGTCTTTGTTTATCGTGTAAGTAGAGCATTAGGCAGCATTTTAGCTTGGGGTGAGGGTGGCGCAAAAAAGTATTTGGCTTGGCCAGGTGGAGCTTTAGGCAGCATTTTGTTTGGTGCACACGAAAGAGAGGACGGACATCAGCATTTGTACTTGTGGCATAAAGATTAGCGTTTGACTTGGGTGCTTGTGAAGTTCTGTGCAGCTTTAGCTTTTGTGAAAGTGAAGTTCAGGGTTCTTGTTACCTTGTCTTGTAGTTTAGCTTGGTGATAACTTGACCATTTCACATGTGATAAATCCATTTGTTACCAGTGAATATTCAGTATTTTCTCTGATTTTTCAGAACTTAGTGTTTTTTATAATTCTAAGTTTATATGTTTCTAAGTGCTTGAAGAAGAAGACAACCAGCTAGTTTTGCAAACAGCTGTGAAAACAAAAATTCTTGGAAACGAAAAAATGATCAAAAGTGGAAAAAATATATAAAGTAATATGATGTTCAAACAGTTTTACGTATTGTGTAGATGATTTTAGACTACTCTTACGTACACAGACTTTCGGAAATGCCATAGAGCGTAACGTGGTGCAAGTGTTGTGCGTTGTCAGCTCAGTGTTGCCTTTGGATAGAATATTCACCTCAACAAAACAGAAATTAGTTACATTTCTTAACGCACTGTCCTCCAGAGATCTAGAGTACAATCTGTTATTAAGAAGTCAAAGTCAACGTGCCGCAGTGGAGACTCTTAGCTGTACCTGGAAGGTAATAAAACAAATTCAAGAGCTGTGATGGCTACCATTACCTAGAATTGGAAGCGCAGGGTACCAGCATCTGGAGTACTCGCTCAAAACAGCTTTATATATCAGAGCCCCGATGGGATTCGAACCTACAGACTCAGCACAGCAAGGAGCAACCGCACAAGCAGGGCAGATAGCAGAGCATAAAAGTCAGGCCTTCTATGCACAATGTACTGAGATACACCGCCCCCGCTCAAGTATAGTGAGGATTTAACTTGAGGTTCTTACCGTAGCTACGGTGTATGTGCGAGTGTATGAGACACTTAGATAGTGTCTTTGTAATTCTTAACGGGTTGTTACATGCCTGATAGGATCGTATCAATAGGTGCGGCAGATGCATCAACTATGCAAAAGGATGAGAACATGGCAAGGTCCTCAGTAGCAGTGCGCGTGCGTATCGGCTTTCACGCGCGGATAGCGGCAGGCTCGAGACTCTTGCCAGCAGGCAAGTTCTTGCACTGGCTCACCGAGTCATAACCATCACTGCTCGGAAGCTACTGCGGAGGTATTGACCCTAAGTAGAAGTAGGGATTATCGGAGGTCGCAGATCGTCCTGATAAGAGCCTTCCCTAGCCAAGCACCTTAGCTATTGATGATGTGTGGTAGACTGCAGCGTATACTCCTCTGGAGCCAGTTGGCCTCTATCTGCAGCACGAACCAATGCTTGTGGATTTTCCAGGTGGGGTATGCAGTCAAGTTGCCTTTTCCTATTACCTTTGCTTGGGAACGGAAGATTAAATCGAGAATACCACTACTTCTGTACAATGCAGTGCAACGTGTATAGGGTTTCGATGCAGTTTAGTTTAGCCTCTGCTGAATAGTGTTTTAAGCTGGATGTCTGTCGCACTTTACTTCAGAGAGCTTACAGAGTCTTATGAACTAACGTATCATTTTCTTCAGGAATTTCTTATATACCGTACATATTTCATTATTAATAGATATCCTGCTTCTCTGCTAAAGAAATTTCTTCACCAGATTTTAAACAATGTTTATTTTGGCAAGAAACCTTCAGTTTGTCAGGTCAAAAATCGTACCTCTGTATGTCCAAAACAAGTTCCCAAAACTTTACCCATATATTGACTCTCTATTTGTTTTTAAAAATGATTCTCAAGTCAAATCATTTTTAAAATTATAACTACCTGCGGACAAACTGTAAATAACTCCAGCTACTTTAAACTTATTCCAAACTGTTAAATTTGTTTAGAGCATAAAAGTCCAACTTGTTCTGTAGTTTAGTTGTAGCTGTTCCATTGCTTTCGAGCTCAGAGAGATACCGGTACTTCTTCTGTCACCTACACGTTGATGCTACTCATATTCTGTTCAATAGTAACAACCGCATTGTATTGTTATCTCTGTTTCTCAAAGCCTATTTCACCATTACCTTCTTTGAATTCGAACCTTCTTCTTCGGCCAACACACCGCTAAAGTTGGTTGGGCGACTGGGTCCCAATAATAATAGATTTGTGAATTGCTGTAGAGTGTTGTCTGTAAATTTAACTGAGGATCTTTTCACAGTTCTTGTTTCGGCAGCACCCAAAAGCCTTCACAAACTTAAATATGACCAGCATTTGGGAGGGGGGGTGGTCCTATCGCCGCAGTGCAATGTAATATGTAATGGTGGTATTACCTAGTGTTTTTAATGTAAATTATGAAAAGCTGCGTGCGCCTCGAGTAATTGTACCATGCCCCTGTGTATACCTAATACAGTGCATTTACTTTCATATTTTCATTTACTGGCCTTGCCTTCCCTTTCCCATAGACAGCATTGCGAAAACACACACACAGCGATATTTTTCTCAACGTTATCATACTCCAGAGATGCTCCTCTCTAAAGGTCAATGTGACTTTTTTTCTTTCTTAACGTTGCAGATTTTTCTGTGTGCATGAAGTTATCTTTCTCTTCGAATGATTTTTCCACGAAAAATCCCCCCCTCCCCAAGTAAATGTTAGTGTTTTTCACTCAATACAGGAACTCTCGATATAAACTTCTCTCGATCAGTGTGGCTCTTGTTTCATCTCGTTCAGGGTATGTATCTCTTTATGTGAGTCTGTAACTGTCTTCTTACTGTCTGCTATGCTAACAACATTTTGAAAGAAAATGCGTGAAGGCCATAATTTAAACAAGACACCTGTACATTCCTACATTACTCTTTCCCTTTTACATCTAGGTGCGAGTTCGCACGTCATTCATTCAACGCGTTCCCTCACTAGCTCGTCCGAATGTGCTACTGAGAGCCCAGAGATAGCAGAAACGTGCCCTGTTTCCTGAGTTTTAGTTCACTCCAAATATAACTATATGTCTGCAACTTGCCTACTGACACTTGCAGAGGAAACTGATTCGACGGTAAAGATTGTAATAACCATTTGTGGCGTAGCTGCATAAAGTTGTGTTCGCAACGACGCTGCAAAGCCTTCGTGGATGAGTGGATGAGTGAACGTGCTGAGATGAACGACTTGTAAACTCAGCAAAACTCTGCATACACAACAAAAAGTTATTAAAATGTTTACCGTCAGTTCAGCTTCCTTTGCAAGTATCACTAGGCGAGTTGCAGATATCTCGCCAAATTTAGAGTGAACTAAAACTCAGAGAACAGTGCACTTTACCGTGACAGGTCTTGTCGCCGCTGGTCATTTCGCCGTTAGGACATATCACCGTGAGGGCATTTCGCCGTTAGGGCATTTCGCCGTTAGGGCATTTCGCCGTGAGGGCATTTCGCCGTGAGGGCATTTTGCTGTGAGGGCATTTCGCCGTGAGGGCATTTCGCCGTGAGGGCATTTCGCCGTGAGGGAATTTCGTCATGAGGACATTTCACCCTGATGGCAGTTTGCCTTGAGGATATGTCACCGTGATGACATTTCGCCGCTAGGTCATTAAAGAAGTTGATTAGTGGTTGATCATCAAGATTTAAACTATTTATTCAAACAAAGCTGATCTTCTTTTGTCTTTTCATTCTGTATGATATAAAGACATTAATTAGTGGTTGATCATTTTGATTAAACTATATTTAATTAGGAAATAAATAGTTGTCATCCAGTAAGAAATAGTTGCCATCCAGTAAGAATAAGAAAAGGCGCAAGCGCACAATTGATGTCCTTTTGTCTTTTGATTCCGTATGATTGTCTTGCCGCCGCCATATCTTGTGTGTCGCAGATCATGTACATGTTGCTGACATTGCATTTTAAGCAGTTGTTACGTATTAACTGGAAATTGCTAGGTGTTTGCAATACAATATGTTAATCAAGTATTGAGCATAAAATACCGTTTGCATTAGTGTAAAAATAGGCTGCTGTCTAGACCTATCGCCAGCTAGAGTACAGGCAGCCATTGCTAATGCCATACGTTCCAGCCTTAGTAGAATCAGTATATGCAGCGATTGCGTTAAAATAGCAGAGACGACAGTAGCGGTCGTGATGGTGTTGATGCTATTAATTTCTCATAAATTTGTGAATGTAGCCAATTATTGTTCTTCCGATCAGATCTTGATTGCCCTTGAGCTGCTGGATACTATTTTCACCGTTTCAATTCATTGCTGCATTCTTATATCTTCTGTATATATGAAGTGACATACATAGTTCCCGACTTAACAATTTATTTTGCTTATAGCTTAAGTCAAAATTAGCAGCTAATCTATCAATTCTAAAGATATTTCTAAGTAAATGTTAAAGAAACTAAAAAAATGTTGTAGCGAAAGAATTGAACTAACCACGCACTATCCAAAGTACCCTTAGTAGGGTTGGGTTGGATCAAATTATTCATTTTTAGTCTCTCGGTAGTATCGTAGTAAATGACTATTTAAGATGTACATTATTCATGTGAATTATATTACTTGACTAAGATCGATGATATTATGTATCATTACATTTAAAGGTAGCTACTGTATTTTTCATTTTATTCCACCTTTTCTTTTTATTGTCCTTTTTTTGTGGGAAGTTCTGCTGCACAGCTGAAGCTGAAGTTTTTACTAATAATAACAATAATTATAATAGCGTATTAGGCTAGGCGTGGTTGGGTGTAATTTATGTATTACCATGCCATTTATATTACATCACAGGGAGATGCCCTCACGGCGAAATGACCTAACGGCGAAAAGACCAACGGCGAATTGACCTAACGGCGAAAAGACCTAGAACCGCTCTTTACTGCTATTTCCAGGGTGCGGTAACTCATTCGGACGAGTAGATGAAGGAAACCGTTGATATAAATGACGTGTGAAAGCGGCCTTAGGTATAATGTACATCTAATGTACGTATAATGTACATATAATGTACGTATTATCTACAAAGTTTTCCTACGTAGACCCAAAGTATCTCGATTGATGTATCGCTCTCGGTATGTGTGGTCCCACTCAACCACACTGATCAAAAGTTTCCTGTATACATTGTGTATAGAATCATTCATTCGTAAAACTCTATAGAACAATCGACCGTAGCTATGTATAGTGTACACATGTATCATGCCTTCAATCCATAATCGACATTGTTAGCCCTCTGCGCAAATATATTCTATTCATTAGTTACCGGCTCATTCATTATTTATGACAAATCGTCGGAAGCAGTTCGTCTGAAAGCCTACACTAGATGATTTTTATGACATAATTAGCAGCTGAAAATTGTTTGAACTGTGATCATAAAAATTATAAAGCCCAATTACTATAAAGGTTGCTAATGATAAGTTGTCACCTGCCACTTCAATGTGGCTAATGCGACTGTCATCAGCCTTCACTGGCATCATCAGCCGGAAAATTAATTTTTCCGGCCAAAGTGACACCAATTTAAAGTACATTACTTCTGCCTAATTCTGAATATTCTGACGCTGCTGCGATGTAGCGCGCTTTAGAGCTGATACGCACGATGGGGCAGACTTCACTAATTATGGGTAAGGTATTCAGACGTTCAGACGGGAGGTAAGCACTAAAAAATAGAATTACATATCCTGAGGCCTAAAATATATACGAACGGTATTTTATTCAGCAGAATGCGTTCAGTAGTAATCCTCTAAAATGCAGCATGACATCGACCAATATGATCCTTTCGATTTCAGGGCATTTGGAATGTAGAACATGCACATTGGTGGCTAGAGAGTTCAACACTGTAAAACTCTCTGGCAGTTATAGCCAGAGTTTAAACACAACTAATATTATTTTATTAAGCTCAAAAACTGGTTAAACATGCATGCATTGTATCCATTCTATAAGTACAAAAAGAGCTAGTTTCTCTTGGAAACGCATTGTTTATAAAGCCGAGAATTAAGAACTTTGGCAACATCGATTTTCCTTAGTCTCCAGCTTTATCACAATTATCAGTTCATGTCAATATATTTATGTACCTAAACTCTTTATATACCTCCTGCTTCACTTATGCTTTACTAATTAGATTTCAAGCTATTTGAACTATAGACGTTGTCTGCAAATTTTTATCGTACGAAACAGATAATATCAACGTTGAATGCTGAAAACATTAATTGTTCACTGAAATGGGGGTCACCAACTTGACAATTTTACGTAGGTTTTACAAATCTGGCGCTACAATGGTTATCGAGAGCTCAGATTCAACGTGACGAATTCATCAGACATTAACGTAAGGGATAACTCGGCTTCAAAGTTCAATCACACTCTGATAGTCAAATACTTAGTTGAAAATTCGCCGCAAAGCTCATCTTCGCTGTCTTCAGCTCTTTTCTGCTTGTCGTCTAGGCATTATGTGACTTTTTCTAAGCCATAACTTAAGAGCGACGTGAAACTTGTGAGATACAATCAGCATGACCATTCCTATTCCCGACTGCTCCGTTCGTATTACCGAGACATTAATCTATTTTTTGCTCGCCAGGACATTTCGCCCGTCCAGCAAAATTATGCAAATATATCTCCTGGATCTGCGTTATGCACCTGGCATTATTAGTCGCAATTTTCTAGTTTTCAGGTTTTGTTGCTTTGTGATCACATCATGCGCATTCTAAATGTTACTGCTCACTTTCTTAACTTTCTTACGCTAAGACAAAAGACCGACAGTACGGAAATGTCACTGATGATGACCTTTGGTAGCCATTCCTTATAGTTAATTTTATCTGCGTACTGTGCTCAAAAAAATTGCCATATTCTTGGAAGTGTATTAGCTAATCAGCGCGTAGAAGTGCCTAAGAAGGAATATCATTTAGTCTTATTGTTGGTGCCATCCTGTAACCCAGCTTCCTGGAGGCTTGATTCATTAAATCATATGTGACGTTTTACTGAGATTTCCTTCATTCTAATCCCCGCATTATTATAAGAGTTACTCAGGAGTGGCTAACGCTTGAAAGTACAGCTACATTTACACGATGCAAAAAGTAATTATTATCCTAAGACTACAAATGAGCTCCTTGTCTTGCGGTTTTTCGTGATCCTGCTCTGTAGAACAGCTTCCCATTCACTTCGTAGAGCTCCGCGATCAGAAGGAAGTGAACTGCAGTGTTTTTACTCCTGCTAAGAGGTTCTCAAACGTACCCAGTGCTTCGATTGTCAGTTTGCAAAGCACTTTTTAATGCTTAGAAAAAAGTTAAAGAAAAGGGAAGAATTTCATCTGGAAAGTCGTTGAGTATCAGTGATATCCAAGTTACCAGCTTTATAGTGACGGAGAGGTTAACCAACCAATCAAGCTTGCAACCGATAAACTGATAAACTGCATGATATAATGCGAACCGATATTTTTTAACTTCAATAAGTCTACTAAGAATGGCGTTAATATGGTTTAAATCTACAATCAATTATTTTTGTGTTCTTAATACATGTAGAACACAAAACTGCATACTTAAAATTACCCTGTTCTTGATTAGTGACCAAATGCATTCAAGTATAGAATTTTTAATCCGAAAGTTTTACCCACAAATACCTGCTATTTCTGCAGGATCCTTCTTTAATTTTAAAGATGCGCTTTTACAGAAATCATTTCATAAAGAGTTTGCCTCTTGTATCAGGAAAGTGAAGACACAAATAAAATTTTAAACTTAGCACCATTGAATAGCTGGGAGTCCAGGGCAAACGTCCTTGCAGTTAATGGGTAAAATTACCGGTCATTTTCATAGAAAGAAACCAACAAGTTTCATCATTGATTTTCACTCATTCAATTAAATCGATATAAAAATGAGTTTTATTAGAGTGCTAGGCTAACTTTTCATTATTAAACTCGAACTTTTCCCAACCGTAAAATCTATTCAGGAAGACAAATTATGTATTACACTTTAATAAAAATTATTCATTTCAATATTTTCCATTGTGAAATGTTTGGTTTTTTTTTAGGTTTGAGGAACCTTTCATGATTAGAACCCGGATTTATTGCGGTTTACGGCATTGGTGTAATAAAAGCTATAAGTCCAATAAATGCAATGAGAGCTATAAATGCAATATATTATGCCGTGTGCACACGTCCCAAATCGTAACGCATTCAGTCAAACTGATGAACGCGGCGCGTTGATTTGATAGCAGCTGCAGCAAACGCGGGAGTCTAAAGGATGAAGCATGTCCCCTTTTGAACGCGCTGTATCTTTTAAGTTCACTAAACAGAACCTATAAATACTAAATTTGACCTCTGCAGCGTTCACAGATCAAGGACAAGTCGACAAAAAAAGTTTTTTTTATCGTTACTTTAATGATCACAATCACTGTACTCCCGTCTGAGATAGAAAAATTAGAATATTTGAAAATGTTGACGCCATCTTTGATTTGAAAGCCCAACTGATTGCTCTGCGCTGATTTCTCTTTTATCGATTTATCAGGCTATAAATATTTTGTAAATTGGCTGTTCCTATCAACATCAGGCTATAAGATTATGGGTTCCGAATGTAGCTTCAAACCGACGTGATATGTAACAGAAAATCGAAAGAAACGATATCACAGCTGAACGCGCGGCATCATTCATTTGAATGAAGGGCACTTCTACGTGTGAACAGTGACAGAAGTTGACGCACAGTTCGTGTTCATTTTCATGATTGAACGCGTTACGATGAGGTATGAGTGAACTTCGCCTTGGAAAACATAAAATTTTGCATTTATAGCTCGCACTATAGTATCAAGTCATGTGACACTTGGCATTAAGTATCATTGATAATAAAGACCATTGATAATAAATGCCACGTGTCACAGGACTACATACGCTATGACAACTGGTTCCCTTGTCAATTTTTGTTCAATGTTTTTCTTGAGGCAAAAATACAATTCAGGTGCAAATTCTCAAAATCTGTTAAATTTTTGTACCCTTTTTTCGTTCAGATGATACATCATGGGAACAGGTAAAGCGCGATATTTGCAAGAGTCATTCTCGCCATTGGGAAGAATTGTCAATTAGCATAAGTGCAATGTACATATACTAACAATATTATTGGTTTTTGGAACAGATATAAGTGTCTGTTGATCCACTGACATGTAATTCCTGTTTAAACTCCGACCTTTTTTGGTCCCTTCATTTTTTGCAATATTTTTCTTTTCGTTCTTTCCGATTGCTTCCACCCCTATTGCTTAGGTGCAATAAGGGCAATTTTTAGGTGCAATAAGATTAAATTTTAGAAGCAACGAGAGTAAATTTCAGGCGCAGTGAGAACAATTTTAGGTGCAACATGACCGAATTTTAGGAGCCATAACTGCAACATCTTAAGCGCAATAAATGCGGGCCCTGATCATGATGCATCTAACAAAGTAATAAATGAACTTTTTAGGAGGCATGCGGTTTACAATTTAGGGGCATAAGCATCAGCTGACTGTCGTATAAGATGATGTCACTTAAGTCAATAATCTCCTTCACTCAATTTTTCAAGAAAGACCCCAAACGAATTACAAAGCTGACACTAAATTCCCTTCACTGATACGATCCGTTCTTTCAACGTTAAATCAATTTCTGCACCACAAAACTCCGCCACAGGTCTATACAAACTGTCCCCGGCAGCCCTCGCTCGGCCACAGCGTTCAATTTCCGCCCAGACACAAAGATCGGCCGGAATTTGTCCCACATCCACGAGCGCACCCGATCCAACGTCCAGATAAATTAAGGCGTTTTCGATTCACCAATTTTTGGACCGAGATATATATATATGTGTATGTATAGTCCTGTTCGATTAGGTTTAAAATGTCCAAAAATTTAGTCATGAGCATTGTTTTCGATGCTTATCATTGAGTTACAGGTACCGTGAGATAAGTCATGATCCTACTCAAGATTTATATTATATTCCGAGCATTGGTATGAACAGCAGATTTCCGTATTTTTGTGCATAAAACGTGTTCAAAATTACTGGGAACCTAAAATCTCTTCGGTTAAAAAAAATATATGGAACAAAGTGGAAACCTTAGACTCGACACAAAAATTATTATAGCTCTCAGGATTAGACAAAAATTTGTGTCGCCTGTACTAATTTTACGTCTTACAATTTGTTCGAGTTTTTCAACGTTTATTAAAATGACATACCAGAACTAAGTGCCACGCGAGAGCCTGTCTTAGTACCATAGTCCTTCACCCGCCGGTTGTTTATCAGCTCCCACCTCGGTATCATATGTTTAATTCTGAGCGATTTGCTTTACGAGTGCTGGAGAACAAGAAACTTCAGCCAAAGAAACTGCCGCAATTACTATGAGACAATCAATCAAATTGCCGGCATTCGAATTATTGGCAGAGATAGAGGTAAAAGGAATTTACATCATTCATGTCATCTAACTTTACTAAACATTCCTCTAAATTCTATAAAGATCCGTATATAACTTTTTGAGCTATTATGCTAACAAGCATAAAATTAAACACAGCCACAAGCAAACGAAGTAACAGATCATAAAAAATTTGGTCATTCACTGTTCATAATATACTTAACAACTCATGTAAATTTTATAAAAATTGCTCCATAACTTTTTGAGTTATGGCATTAAGAAATATGATGCAGACTAATAAACAAGCAAATGGACGTATCTTCACAAAATGTCAATGCATATGCTCCTTCCAACGTGCTTAAAAATCCCTGTAAATTTCTTTAAACCCATTCTTAACATTTTGAATTATCTTGGTGATAGACAAACTGACAGACAAATTCAACGAAAACATAACTTCCTTGGCGGAGGGAATAAATCTGTGGAACTTGACTGTTCATTTAAATAGGACAATTTATTCGTTATTTTAACGTAGATTAATTCAAGTACGTTCAATTTGGAGTTACAGCAGTGATCAAGTATTATCAAATTATTATCAGTGATATTATCTCCTGAGATTTCAAAATGACCATAGATCTTGCTATTACGTTTGTCACGAGCGAAAAAAAATGCCTTTGTGTTGACAAACCCTTATTTTCATTTGCTATCTGGCGTCACCAATATAAGAGGCAGCATACTGACTGTATTAAAATGTATAGATTACTGAAGAAGCAAGTGAAGTGGAAGAGTATCTTTAAATTCTAAAAATGGCTTAATAGAATTTGAATGGTAAACAGTACTATAATATTGACTTGGAGGTACAATTTCCGCACACGCCGAGTTAGATTTGTGTTTAAAAAGTAATAATCGGTTCTTAAAGTGGTACACAAAAATTAACTTGCTCTCTGCAGTCGATTCTTTACGTGTTCCATTGTTTTTCAAAATACATTTTTAGCTGAAGATGACGGGAATGCATTTTGCATAAAGTAAATTTTAAGGAAGTCTAAGTCACTGGCAAAAAACTGTGAGAGAAAACAAATTTTAATTGCTCTAAAAACTAGGTAGCATGATAGATATTGTTAAATTGGGCTCTTTAGGCCGTCGCTTCATCAAAGCAACAAGCGACGTACGTCACAATGAATTTTTTGCATGAAAAACGTAACATCGGGCAATGGGTACTGTCCTTACCGACGCAACTCAGATCGCGCGACACACTGTCGCTCACAGGTGCCAAGTCTCCTGTAAAAATTGCACTGCATAGTTTGTTGCGTTAGTAGGGCCCCGGCCTTACAGAAGGAGCTCTATGAAAATTGAAAAACTCATTCCATACAGAAGCATTCCTGAACAATGTAACTATTCTTAATGACTACTGCCCAATTTCATGTGATGTAAGAAGCCCCTTCATTTGCATTTTTCAAGACCTGGCTCTAGAATGTGTCTTAAGTAAACTGAATTGAATTCCCTAAACTAAACCACTCGCGAAACCCTCACATTCAGCCCCCCGCCTAAGCGCTGAGCAAAACAATCATCCCATCAGCAGGAATGACTTCTCCATCATAGACTCCTCCAATTCCATTGAGCTCACAACATTAGAGTCCCTCCACATCCATAGAACCAGACCTAGCCTCAACATTATGACCTCCGCTGTACCACCGCACACTGTCCACACCTAGCCTCACAGCTGCCGACTGTACAAGAGATCACATCCGGCCCCAACCGTGCAGCTCTGATCATTCATATTTTAGACCTCTCCCCGACCACATCCATGCTCCCCTAATCAATTTGCAAATAAAGGAAATTTTTATTGATAGGTTATTAGTTTGTAGGTTCTTTCTAAAGATGGGATTTGTATCCCGAAACGCTAAATTTCAATTTTGTTGACTTTTATAAAATATTAGAATTTTTGCTTTAGTATACTTTTTAAACCACAAGTATCTCGGCTAGAGCGATCTTGAAACTGCTACGTCTCTGTCCACAATCAAATTACTTCCAGTACTACAGTAAACTTTACCATCAAGCCAAAAGAACACTTTTGCGAATAAATTTACTACTATAATCAAAATATAACCATGCCAACTCAAAGACAAAAGGACAAGTGATGAACAAACAAGCGAATCGACGGATCTGGTCCGCAAACTGGTACGCTCCAACTGCGACGCCTGCTATGTATATCGGCGGAGCTAGAAGAAATCTAAAAGCACTCGCCGAGGAACAAGCAAGCAATGTGCAAAGGAATCAAGATGTGTCATTAATATATCAGCACTACCGCTAAAACAGTTATTCCTTCGATTTTGAAATGTGTTTGCATTGAAAACGTTTAAAAGTGCTAATCTCGCAAAGCATTTGAAATTATTTTACTTTGTATAATAACTAAAAAGACAAACAGTCCCTTGGACGTCAAACGACGACTGCTTCCTCTGATTATTCACTGTCGGTATTATTCTCAATTACTTTTCCTGTAGAGTTTTCTACCATAGTATAGATGCGTGTTTTAGTCCAAACGCATAATTATCTTTCTCCTGACAACGACTGAAGCAAATTCATGCCGAAGGCTTGGGCAAATAATATTTCTGTCTTCAAGATAATTCAGTCTCTGTTGTTTATGCCGGGATCATACTATGCAATCACACGCACAACCGCTGTGCAACTCGCACTTTGTTCGCTCTACCGTATCTAAGCTACCGACCTTTAATACATCTATATCGGAACGTCGTGCGAGCTGCACGTCCTCGCACCAAGTCCTGTGTGAAAATACCTAGTATGGCCCCGGCATAAGGGTACACTCTTTACTTTGCCTTGATGTCGTATTTTGAATGCGTGCGACAGAACATTTGTTGCCCTTTGAGAAAAAGAGCTATGGTCCCAAATACTTAATTACAGTCAACAAAATTTAGCAATTTCATTAGCTTTTATAATTCCGGGAGTGCGGTTATGTTTTGGTGGTGATACTCGTACTTTTCAATAGATTTGCAGGCGGTAGTCTCAAACGGATAACCCGTGCAGCGATTTCCTACTCTGTAAAATTAAGTTCAAGGCCATCCCGAGGGTAATTAGTTTAGGATTAATGCTTCATACTCCATCCTAACTAGTGAAGTCATGCTAATGACTAAAGTTGCGGATAAGTTACAAGTAATGAAATTAACTTATATCGATGGAACTGTCCATATCGTTATGGAGTGACAATATGGCGTCGTAGTATCAATGTCTTTCCTAACAATTATTTACGGCAGCGTTTCATTTTCAGACGAATTTTTGAATTTTAGTTATTTACGCAACATGGTACCAAATCAATTTCAACTTTCGTAGGCATAGCGATCAAGATGATTTTGCTTTCGCCTCTTCTTTTTGCTTTTGGGTACCTACTGATGACCGATTTGCAGCTGAAGGGCAGGTAGCAGCTCAAATTTGCTTTTTTACACACGTCATTGACCTTCGCTGAGGAACATCATATTATAAAAGGTCACTAAATGCACCCAGTAGCGTTTTATTGCTACGAATTGCACTAATTAAATGCAGGAAAAACGAGTGATTGGCCAAAAATGGGACTTGATATACGAAAATAGTCATTACATCTGGACTCACAGTGTAAAGCTGATGAATACTTTTGAAAAAAGAATCTCCAAAGCAACTACTTGTTAACAAGCATTATACCTGGTGCGTCCATTCGGAATTAAATCTCGTTTGGACAATAGCAGATCGAATATACAATACAGTAGTATAAGATTAGAAAGAGTCCTACCGGATACTCAATAGGACGCTTTTGCGCACAAACAAAAGAGCACCTGCAGCACCGCATAACCTTCCACGACAATAGGCGGAGAGGCACTGAGACTCAAGCATTTACCCACGGATACAATCACGTTAGAGAGCCATATTCTAGCTTCTACTTCGTTACTGAGGACTGTGTGCAGATATACAATTGTAATCTATTCTCTAAGTGGACTTAAACTTTTACCAATGGACTTAGCACCTAACGTTTAAGTAAATCTTTCGGTAGACTAGCAGTTGTGCTTACAAATTGCACCGCAATACACTCGGACGCTTAGAAGTACAAATGCGACGTAAAGAACTATCTAGTGAACCCAACTTTAGAGTAGCATTTGTGCACGACTCGTAGAGGGCCAGGGCGTAAGTCTTGGCTGCTCCTAGGGAATCGGTCCGTCTACTGCCTGCTATCTGTTCTAATCGGTTAGCACCGTTGTCCTTATTGTCTTTTTGTGCCAATTCGTAACGTCAGTACAGCTTACAGTTATGGAGTTGTTAAGATGTGACGAACGAAAAAGTACAACGGTGACCTATAACTGCATAGTGCGTACAAACACATCGGCTGGTTGGTCACCGCAACCTTAAAATGGCACAAGTCCAGGGTTCGTCGACACACCAGCGTGATGTATAACTTACGAGTTCAATTATTTTTGCAGGAAAAGTATTCAAAATCACTGCTAATATGATTAAGAAGGAAACTGCACTGAGCGTTTGTAAGTGTGCGTGCGTGTAGTCAAAACAGAATAATTATTTTCGCTACATAACCTAACGAACGGTATAAGTCCAGTGTGCGACTACACACTGCCGTAGTGTGTACGTTTACAAACGCATCTTTTTTCTGTGAGGAAATTGAAACAACTTCTAATAATAGTAAAATGGAAAGGCCACTGCGTCCCATGCATAGCACAACTGCAAATAGCCATGCAAATCTGAGCATCAAGCTATGTCCATCAGTGCTGTCTCTGACACATCACATGAGGCGGAACTTCGGATGAGTGAAGAAGCAGGCGGTATTTTCTTTTGGTTTTCTCCACTGCAGCAGACGCTGGCAGGTCATTACCATACTGACGGGCTGAAGGAAACAGTCTCTTCTGTACAGCACATGGTATCATAACCGAGAAAAATGATATCTATCTTACCGTCATTATGTAAAATCAGTGATTACGCGTAATGACTAAAACTTTTAGTCGTTTCACGTAGTAGTTGTGACCGTTAGCTATTACGCGTGATGATTTAAATTTCCAATCATTTCACGAAATGACTGATATTTAGAGCTCTGTATTACACTAGTTGCCTGACAAGGTATTAGACAACACCCGTAATGTTTCAAATTATGTTCCTTTACTAATATTCATTAACTTTACTTAATTTCCAGCATATGGTAGTATAAAAGAGATAGGAAATTGTAGCGTTATAACTATAACTACAGATCTAAGCACAATGACTAAATCATACGAAGATAAATTGAAACCAGAATTCTACAAGAAGCATGCATTGATCAATTATATCTTTATGCTGAAAGATCAATACTTCCAGATTCTTGAAAATGTGGTGCACCCTCCTTTCTACAAAGTGACAATGGTACTGAATATACGGCTGAAATAATAAAGAAATTAAAGCTGTTCTAGTCAAGACTTGTTATGGTACATGGTAAACCTCGTCACCCACAGAGTCAAGGCTCTGTGGAACGTGCCAACGGAGACATTAAGGATATGTTGGTTGCTTTGATGGACGATAACGACACCAATGACTTGTCTATTGGCATAAAGTTTGTGCAATTTCAAAAGAACTCAAGCCTTCATTCTGGAATAGCCAGGGCACCATATACAGCAATATTTGGTTGTGATGCCAAAGTGAGCTTAGCTACGTCTTCATTACCACAAGAAATCATCAACCGCATGCAAACTGAAGATGACTTAATCGCTGCCGTCAACCCTGATCAGCCGATTGATTTACACGATGAAACTGCAATGACAAATGACGAAGTCTTGCCTGATGTCACAAATGGCGACGTCTTGCCTGCTGTCACAAATGGCGAAGTCTTGCCAGCAGCAGCAGCAGATGAACAAAACTTCCAAGCACTGTACCAAGCCAAATTGAAGATGACCCTGTTATTACTGAATATGAATACCCTGCAAACCTCCTCGTTCGCGCATTGACATGATACGAAATGAAAAATCAGCTTCAAGAACCACTCAGCTACAACAAGCGAGCGAATGGTGAAACGAAGTCGTCTCGAACTAGTCGCTGGAATACCAGGAGATAATGCCGCCATTCCAATATCTCATGTTGATCGTGGGCGTGGGGATCCTAGAAATATTCTAGGTGTTATTGTGGATAGAGATGAATATGACATGTACAAAATTAGTACAAAATCTGGAACTCTGAAAGCCATTTTTTCACGCCATCAATCTGATCTCTGTCCTCAAAAACTGTTAAAAGAAAGTGATGTAAATTGTAAAGAGGAAGCATCTTAACTTACGTCAAGCTGTAACAAAAGAATCGAAATTTGGTGGCCAAGGTTTTGTTCGCTGTAATTGTGCCGGGAACAGACGTTGTGAAAGTAATCACTGTAAGTGCTACAAAATGAAGATGAAATGTTCTTGCCGTTGTCATAGTTGCTTGGACTGCTAAAACAAGTAAACGATATTAAGGCAGTTTTTAAATTATTGATTTTAATTATTGTTTTCAATAAAATATATCATGGCAGTTTTTAAATGATTGATTTTGATCATTGTTTTCAATAAAAGACAAATGTCGCAAAGTCATATCGCTATTTCTTTCATTGAAAGTCAGTTTAGCCGTTACGCGTAATGCATAACCCTGAATATCAGTCATTATGTAAACTGTCTGAAAATTTTTGTCATTGTGCGTAAGAGCAAACGGTGACTGCTAGTATGTAAAATGACTAAAAGTTTTAGTCGTTAAGCGTAATGACTGATTACGCATGATGGCTGTAACAAATACATTCTCTTGTGTACCATGTAACATTTCAATTTTGTAATGACCCTATGAGTGATTAAAAAAGATTATTATTATTATTAAATACTACGTTTGCCCACGAACCACTTACCCGTATAAGTGCACTGAACATAAAACGAATCTATGCAAGGTAAGTTAATATTCACTCATTGAAAGCTGAATTTAATCAGACATCCGTTTGAATTACATATCTCTCTAAAAGTAAAAATACTCATATCGGTAAAGAGATTTCTTTCTGCGTAAAAGGAAACTATCTTGGCACCACGCAAATATTTAACATGGTCTCTGTAATAGTCTTTGCCACAACTCCACAAGCCATGCAGATCTGAAGATCAGCAGCTATTGCCATCAGAACTATCTTGGGCACATCGTACGAGGTAAACTCCTACTAAGTAACGAAGTAGCCAGATTTTTTCTGTTCTCCATAAGGGTGGAAGTTAGCAGCTTGCAATCACATTAAACGGCTAATGGAAGTACTCAGCGGTCCGTGCTGTACACGATACTCAACAAGTAATATTTACGTGCCGGATAGATCAATGGTCTCTGTGAAATTTTTTACACAACTCCACTAGCTATGCAAATCTACACATCAGCCTATGCCCGTCAGTACTATCTCTGGTGCACAACATGAGACAAGACTCTAAATACGTAAGAAACAGGCAGCAGCATTTTCCGTTTGGCTCTTTCCACAGCAGCAGACGCCTAGGAGCACATTACCATATTGACGGGCCAGCGGGGACACTCAGCGGTCCGTTAGGTGGCGTGATGGTTGTGTCCAACTTCCGAAATTGAGTTAAGCAAATACAAGGACTTGTGTGGAGGGTGCGGAGCACTCACGCTATTTTCCGTTCTCAAGCCTCCCCTCGTAATTTGATTGACGGCTCCAGCGATCAAAATAGTTGTATTTCGTTGTGAAAGCGTCGCCGCTTTAGCATAGGGCTGACCTGGAATATCG
>LQNS02278181.1:2798548-2820756 GCA_001587735.2 Parhyale hawaiensis
GTGGAGGGTGCGGAGCACTCACGCTATTTTCCGTTCTCAAGCCTCCCCTCGTAATTTGATTGACGGCTCCAGCGATCAAAATAGTTGTATTTCGTTGTGAAAGCGTCGCCGCTTTAGCATAGGGCTGACCTGGAATATCGGAAGATACGTTCAATAGTGATAGACTGTTGTTTCTCGTGCATGGTAAAAATATTTGACGCTCCGCTAAAAAGATCGAGAAATGCTGCAGGAGACAGATATTTGCAACTGACAATTGTCAGTTGTAGCAGAAATTCTTGGCATGTTTATTTTGACATGAACATCAAATTCTGAGCAAAAAAGTCATTGCTGCATCTTGTATTGAAAATGGTCGGCCTATAAATTAATATTCCAGATTGTTCCTACGGGAGATACAAGACATACTACATAAAATATTATGGGTCAATTTTCCGACTCGACCATTAACGAAATTTAAGAAAAACAATTTATGTTTTTTGACTACTTGGACAATTCTAAGACACCTTTCTTCTATGACGTTTCCGTCGAGATATTTGACTTTGAAGTACCGAATATTTTCTTATGGCAATAATTAGCGGGCTTGCTAGCAACACCATAGGAACCTAAAACCTTATCTCACCCCATAGGACTAATGGTCTAACTTCGTTTTTCGGGTGCTTAATATAGAGATTTATAGAAAACAAGACCTTGTCTACCTAACCTAAATCGGCATTTCGAATCCATGTGTAATTACCCGAGTTTTTGGATCCAACCAATTTTTCTCCGATATTTTTAACTCCAGTTGCCCGATTTTAGAGGGGGTGTGCCCGAAAATGCGAAATTAGCGCAGGGGAGATTACCTAACCATATCTGCCTCGAACCAAGTTTTAAATTTCGGGTTTTTATCTAACCTAACTTACGTTAGGTTCCTATGGGTTCGCGGGGTATTTTTCCCATAGAAAAAACGGGAACTTCATAGTCACATGTCTCGAAAAAATGCAGTGCAACGGAAACATCATAGAAAAAAAAATGTCTTAGAATCATCCAATTAGTCGAAGAACATAATTTTTTCCTTAAATTCCGTTAATGGTCGATTCGGAAACTTGTCCATATTATACAACTCGGAAATGAGAGTGTGGAGCCTAGAATATTATTTAACCTGGAATATTGATTTTAGTACGAAACTGAAGCTGCCAATGAAGTCATTATAATGGTTGACAAATGTTGTTGGACTAGGTTGTCACTGACAGACAGAGAAAAACTGATACACAGGTTCACAGGGTTTACGTTTTCATTACACTCTGCACAGTTAGTCGCAACTGGTCATTGTTGCAGATAAATATAGTGTAGTAGCACACGGAGAGATGCAACACTTGTGGGGGAAATTGTTTAGTTGCGCAAAATAACCCTTTTCCAAAGAATTATGTAGATATAATAAATATATTTTATTAGGTGCACATAGGGAGATGTTACAAATGCACAGCTTTTTACCTCGAGAAACATTATGTACAACTAGAACGCCTCGTGGCGTAAGACCATCACCCGCGGTGGGGGCCAAATTCAACGCAGTCATTTTTGATGACCAGGTAATCCTAGTTTTTCATATGGATGCTTTGTCTAAAAAGGTTAGGGCACAGCCCCCGTAGGATTAGCTCCTTAATAATAATATAAGAAAAATACAACGCCTCGTGGCGTAAGCTAATCAGCCGCGGTGGAGACAAAGTCAACGCTTTCATTTTTGATGGTCAGCAAGGCCTATTTTCTTGGCATGGGTCACATAGGTCAACCCACCAAACTCCATGCAAAAAATTATGAACATTGCTCAACTTCTTCTACCTGTCATTAGGTGAAGAGTCAAGCATATATATGCACAAATAAATTTATAGGTTTAATTAAATAGAACTCCGTATTATTTAGTTAAAATATGTTTATTTGTTTTCTCCAAAAGACGAATATCTAACATAGTTTTTTTTTATTTTTTATCCGTTTGGTGTAAAAGTTGGGCAAAGCTCAGGTTGTCGTAATCCGGTGATGGTATTGCTGTTGGTTGGCGAAGCGTTTTAATTATAGCTCATGATCATCTTCCGGCGGTTGGAAGTTGCAGGAGAGTTGACGTATGTAGTTGATGATAAGAAGATAGCTGCAGGTAGAATTAAAAATTGCTATTGTTGGCAGACGGCTGCTTCTATTTATCACTGCTGAGCGGTCGGAGGTTTTAGCGGTGCGCTCTGATTGGCTGGTGGGCTTGCCGGGTGGTAAGACTAGTTCGCTGGCTGCGCGGTCTGTGGCGGATACTTACGCTTCTAAATGCAATTTAAGTGTTCTACAGGATACTGTCGCCTGATTTTTGATAGCTGGTCGTTTAGTTCTGATGAAGAGAGCTTCCATTATCTGTAGGCGTTGGAAGTTGCCGTTGCGATGAAGGATTGTTGTTCCATTTACGAGCATATCTCTGGTCAGGGTTTTACTGTGGTGCTTCTGCTGTGTGTGATTCTTTGGTCCACCGGATCCGAGATGTAAAGTAAGGCGTCTAATATTCAAAGACTAATATTAAAAAACTACCGATTTTAGAGACATAACCTAGATTTTAGAGATAAAACAGAGTTTCCCAAACTTGCTGACACAAATGAATCTCTGCCTCCAACTTCTCGTCTTGCGCAACACACTGCGGGTCTGTTCAGTAATACTTTTTCCCTGTCTTCAGCACAGGAAAACTTCACTGGCACCAAAATGCAGAGCCAAGCAGATTATCGGAGTTCGGCGATGTATGCTGGGGCCAAACTTTGAGGATGTGTCTTTGTTTCCTCCGACAACTTTGACAGGCCTCCTCCGGAAAAAAAAAGTGCAACACCAGGATTCTTATCACGACGCATGGACTCGCCCGGCCAGAATTGATTAACTAATACGATACAAGAGAGAGAATGCAGCAAGTTTAATCCCACACTTGTGCATTGAAAAACTAACTCCAAGTTTTAAAAACTGAATGTAGAGACAACAAAAGTTACATGTTTTCGTTAGTAATGCAGAGATTCCATAGATGCATGTATGTTTGGAAAGCTAATTACAGTCTAAAAACTTTTCACGACGTTTTTGATTATGAAGAGAGTTTAAAACTATAACTACGAAGCTTATGCTATTAAAACTTTTTCAAATATATATGAGCAAAACATGCTGCAATGCTCTTTGAGCAAATTTTATATAGCATCAGTAAATGAAAGCGTATGTCCTTGCTGGGCCTCTTATTAAGTACTAATGCTCGGGAATAAATACAGAGTTAGAAAACAACGTTTTAATGGCATAAGCATCATATAAGAATGAGGCTAGCCAGGCTCTTAGTTAATTTGTCAGTCAGTTTGTTACTTAATTATTCAGTTAACTATTTTTCTAGAGAGATATTACTTCCGTGCGCTATACAATTCAGTATTAGTAGTTGGCAGGAAGTATCACTGGCTACTGGCTCAACATCGCCAGAAGTCTATTTTAAAGTACATCCCACAGATCCTAAATGTGCTGTTTGAATAAGAATATGTTGTAACACTTGATAATGCCACGGACCCCAATGTAAGTGGAAATAAAGCAACTATTCTATGGAACTTCCCCTAGTTCCTGTCAGCTTAGAATATTGTGTAGTACAATCACGCGACCGCTTTTGCTCCCGGAGCGCAAATTAAACAAACTATTAGTATATTATACATATATGTATATTATGCAGACACATTATCTTCGTACAGACATCGGCTATAATAACCGCTGAAAGTAAATATCGGATATAACTGCCTTTACTAGATAGAAGTGCCATTCATACTTTATACATTATGCATACTAGTGATATATTAGAACTTCGTTAAAAGTAAAGGTAAAGTCAACTTTGACTGCACTTTCCACTGGAAAACCCACATGCACTGGTTCGTGCAACAAACATAGGCCAATTGGCCCCGGCCATCGGAGTATGTACAGCTGAAGGCGACGACGGGGCGCTAAGAACTAGAGCGCCGAAAAGGAAGGTTCAACGCTCCGCCACCCCTCTATCCTAAGGTAAGTAACCCCATGACAGCTGTGCTCACAAAGAAAATTTGCTGATTCAGTGCAACTAGCATCATGTCGAAGCCTACTCCTGGCCTGAAGATCGTTCCAGGGACCCTCAGCACTAGACTTACTGTGCAGCACAGAAAGTCTGCGGCCTCCGTGGTATAACGGTTGCTGCTGCTGCCGCGGTATTACGGTTGCCGCAGCTGCTGTGGTATAACGGTTGCTGCTGTTGCCGTGGTATAACGGTTGCAACCAATACAGAGACAATATATGAGCTTCCATGCCGTTAGATAGAATATGTCATGGATTTTTCATTATTCCGTCCTGCCATCAAAATTAACAACAAAAACAATACGGAGCCAAGTCTTTTGTGTTCACTTCTCCTGCCGTGTATGTGCATTACACCTAGCAACTTGATTTTCAATTTCAAATAGAAAGAACGAGCGTCACAGTAAAATCACGCTATTATTGCAAACATAACAACTTTTGAATACACCAACTGCTGGTGCCTGTAAATCTTCGTACCCAACCATGTACAAAATACGAAGCGTACCAGGAAAACTGTAAACATATGATGATAGAAGCACACTGATCGATAAAGCGGGTATTTAGTGCTATTTAAGAATGCCCTTGTATCTTGTGCAGGAACATAATATCAACTCACCTTCCCATGATAATTCATTTTTATTTATTAACAATTGGCAAGAGTGAACGTTATTTGTGTTTTTTTTTTTAGAGCTTTCACGTATCTATTTCAATAAAATTCATGTTTCGTCAGAATCTGGAGAACAATGCCCGCTTTTAATTACGCTGTGTTAGTCAAACAAGCTGGTATTGCAACCGAGTTGCTCATGCTCTGGACTTCCTCACTCTACTGTAAGCATAACTTTTTTCTTTTCTTTTTTTTTTTGCAACGCCCTACAATTTTCTTGCTGAAGTTTGTTGATATGCAGCCGCTTAATTAGCTGTGATGAGAAAAACTCATGCGACATCAAATCATGCAAACACTGGAGGCATTTCGTAAGGTCACTCAGGGAGAATTGCTCTAATCTTGCTGCTTCCCTGGTTGTTCTCAAGACAGAAATATGCAGTGCAGTAAATCTTTAACTTCCGCGTTGAAATTACGCAGTTAGTGTGTTGCAAGAGGAGTCTCGAGGGCCATAAAATATAACGAGAAAGATGTAGTACATATTTTGCTAATTGCTTCCTTCTTATAATGTTGGGATTGTTATACCATCATTGAAACATTCTATTAAATTAATGTATCAGTAAAGTTATTTTGGTCCGTATCACATAAGATTGGTGATATCAATATTTGATGCGTTTTTCTTTGTCAATGATAGATAATATGACATTAGATTTATTGCGGGTGTTGGAAAATGTGTTTTAGCTATTGCTCGTAACCATCGTTTCCAGACTGAACACGTAATGCAATCTTATATTTACGAACACAATTGTTTCTGCTTCAGTACCCAAATTACCACGAAACCAAGAGGCAGCACCATCTTACAGAAGCAGATGCTGCATGACATTAAGTTCATTCCAGCAGGTTCATCGAGAGAGATAAGAATATTAAAGAGAGCCTTCATGTTTGCAAGAAGCATGAGGCCTGAGCCTGTGGAGCAGTAGAATGCTGCTGGTATCAGTTATCTTATAAAGATGCCAGCATTTGTACCTTAATTACTGCTTGATGGACTCTAATTTGGCTCTTATGAGGTTAGTCAATGAGGCTCGCCATATTGTAATGCAAAGTAGCTGTAAAGACCTTAAGAGCTGAGATGGTGAGGCCTCATCAGGGTGAGCTAGGGCCTCTTCGGCATTGCCGAGATGCCTCTCTGTGCTGGCGAGGAGATGCATTTCTGGCATCTGAATTTCAGATGTTGCTGCCCGAAGCCGATAAAAAAACTCCGTAGGATTTGGACAATCCCTCACGGCTTTGGAAACTGCAGCTGATATTTCCGGAGGAATAACGAACAGGTGGCTGATTATGAGAACGTTAGACACATGTGCAGTGAAAATTTTGGAGGGAATAAAAAGCAGATTGCTGATTATGAAAACGCTAGGCACATATACAATGAAAGTATCTTCCAACGAGTAGCTGAATCCTTAATGTCCTCAATAAGCGGTGTGCGTACGTAAATTTCAGTAATTATTGCACGTCTAACCTAAGCGCCGATTTTTGTAGGATTAGTAATTTGAATCGAAACATAATTGTCCAATGTATGTGGCAGCAAGCCCTGGGAACGTTAATCACAATTTCCATAGTAAAAGCAATACCGGGGACACGTCTTTAATGATACAGTATCTATGCTACTGACTTTTACTTTGTAACGGGACCACGTGCCAGCTGCGCATTTGCTCATTATGTTGGACGTGCGAGCGTAGAGTGTGGCCCCGACATAACGCGTAGATGGCATTACTGCGGCCTCGCACCCATGCGTTTCTTCGGCTTCGATGTTAACTTTAATCCAGGTCATCCGATTCTGCATTGTGGTTCATGCAAGGAGCTTGTATAGAGAAGGAGGGAGCCAGTAGCCTAGCCCGTTGAAGCTCAAGAGTCTCTTATGGCTGTCAGCCAGTTGTCGTCTGCACCAATCACATATCAGTAAAGAGTCTCTTATGGCTGCAGCCAGTCGCGTAAGCACCAATCGCTTATCAGTAACTCGATTTGTCTGCTGCTCCCCCGTGAAACGCAGTGCTCCCCCGTCTTTTCCACCAATCAGCGTCTCACAGCCATAAGAGATCTTGTTGACTCGCTGGCAAGTCTGTAGCTGGCCACAAGGCTCCCTCCTTCTCTATTGAATCTCCTTGGGTTCATGCTTCAGGCGTTACTCGCAAAAACTATGTATTTACACATACGCATTCAGGTGTCTAGCGTAGCAAATGCAGTGCTCATGATTAAACTTCCAGACAGAATTAAATTGGTCTGATTAAAATATCTGCATCTAAGCGAGCAAATCGCAGACACCTTAAAGATGGGCTCTGTGAGGTATAGCAGGTGTTCAGATCGGCACTATCATTCTTTCTATTCACTCTTTCTGCATTTTAGAATTTAACCCGATGTTTTGATAAGATAAGAACGTAAATAACTAGAGGAACACATTTAAGTAATGTGAGACCATGGTAAACATGCATCGCCCAGAAGATAAATTAGGACTAGGTCCAAATGTCTATCATATTCATAACTTAACTAAGAATGATGTTTGTATGTTGTAAATTTTGGTTATTGTATTTTTTAATCCGAAGTTTGAAATTGCCAATATAAATTTTTATTATCACTTCAAATACACCTTTTTGCAATTGCTTTTGACCAATTTAACTACTGATTTTGACAATGTGCAATACAATTTAACCAATGCTCATTACGCCTTCACACTATTCAAAACGGATTGACAAAATTCACTCTTTGAATGATAAACTAGCAAAAAACATATTGACAATTGATAACATTTTGACAAAATGCATATAACTTTGACAATGCTAAAAATGAAATGGCAAACGAAAACTTAATTTGACAAAGATTAGATTTCTCTTTGGCAATCTTGAAAAATGTTGTCAATCATAGAAATAGTTTGACATTTGCTAAAACCTTTCGATTAACTTAGTTTCATTCAAATCTTTTTCATGCAATGCCGAAAGAGGGCGCTTATTTTCTTACGTACTACGAAGACACGCTTGTTTGCCTCTTGCGTATATTGTGTTATGCATTATGTGTTGCATCTCACCGGTTCATTGCCTTCTCACTTATGGCTTCCAGTCCTCCACAACCTCTTACATAATCCGCCTGCCTTCTTATATATAGATTTAACCATTGTCAAAACGATTTCCAGAATTGTCATATTCATTTGATCATTGTCAAAGTGATATGGAGATTGTCAAAAGGTTCTATCGATAGAACCCTGATAAACTGCTTTATCAAATTGTCAAACACTTTTTGTCGTAAAATTATGATATGTGTCAGAATGTAATAAACTCTGTCAAAAATTTATGATGACTGTCAAACATATATGGCAAATCAATATAGTAAATTGCATAGGACGGACTTGACTCACCCCCACCCCCCTCCCCCCCATGGGTCGAAGGCTGTCCAGGCACACGTGTATAAAAATTTGCCTCTACTTCGTACGAAGCGGGCTTTTAACTTAGCGGACTTTACTCCTGCGATTAGTTGTTGAGGAGCATGCAGTGCTGTGCCCCATAATGCTGTAGTGTCACTTCAGTTCTCCATCATGCTAGAGTGGCAATCCAAAGGGCTTGCGAAGGCTTGCGCTTCTTTACGTTAACGAATAGGGCTCGTTATTGACGCTAATGGAGGTCACATTGCGCAAATAAACAGTTTGTCATTAATGATAAATGTTCATAGTCACGGTATCCACGTTCTGCCATTGCTCCATTTTTCTCGTTTCATTGAAAACGTCCAATTGTTTCGAATTTGCTCATTCTACCATACGTAGATGTTGTTCGACAGGAATACTTCAGTAAAAAAATGCTAGTAACTATAAGAACATGCATGGATCTTAGACCACCCTGTAATCGAGCTACGAATTTCCTTATTTGATATGAGTATCAAGTTCTGATCAAAGCTGGAGCAGTTTTGTTCGCTAATTGCATCCTGTGCCATTAGGCTGGGCTGAAGAATGCTTTGAAGCGAACACGCTTTCGTTAGTCTTATTGCGCTTCATTCAATTGCTTTGAAGNCACACGTGCACCAGTCATTAATAACCCAATATGCCGTCATTTACAATGACGGCTCGGGACACTAGTATCTAATAAGTGTTAAGAGGTACTATTGCTCTGTATCGTGTTCGACCCGCCCATTGGTCGAAAGCTGTCCAGGCACACGAGTAAAAAAATTTGCCTCTACTTTGTGCTAAGTGGGCTTTTAAATTAGCGGACTTTACTCCTGCGATTAGTTGTTGAGGAGCATGCAGTGCTGTGCCCCATAATGCTGTAGTGTCACTTCAGTTCTCCATCAGGCTAGAGTGGCAATCCAGAGGACTTGTGAGGGCTGGCACTTCTTGACGTTAACGAACAGGGCTCGTTGTTCATGCTAATGGAGATCACATTGTGCAAATAAACAGTTCGT
This sequence comes from Parhyale hawaiensis, assembly GCA_001587735.2. Taxonomy (NCBI): domain Eukaryota; kingdom Metazoa; phylum Arthropoda; class Malacostraca; order Amphipoda; family Hyalidae; genus Parhyale; species Parhyale hawaiensis. The sequence goes on from LQNS02278181.1 coordinate 2,807,640, forward strand.
CATTGATGACAAATGTTCAGAGTAACGGTATCCACGTTCTTTCCGTTGCTCCATTTTCTCGTTTCATTGAAAACTTCAAACTATTTCGAATTTGCCCGGTCTACCATGCGTAGATGTTGTATGACAGAAATACTGCAGTAATAAAAATGTTAGTAACTATAAGAGCATGGATAGATTTTAGACCATCCTGTACTCGAGATACGAATATCCTTATTTGATGTGAGTATCAAGTTCTGATCAAAGCTGGAGCAGTTTTGTTCGCTAATTGCATCCTGTGCCATTAGGCTGGGCTGAAGAATGCTTTGAAGCGAACACGCTTTCGTTAGTCTTATTGCGCTTCATTCAATTGCTTTGAAGAACCTCAAGACTCTCTGACTGAAATTTGTTTCGCTCTGGCCTGACGTCTCAGCGCATTCGCCGTTCGTATCTCCTTTTCTGATGAAAGATTGAACACGCAGAAGGAAGTGTCAGTAAATAAGAGACATCAGATGGAGTAAAAAAAAACATTGCTAGTCTTGCAACAGTTTGCGGTCAACAAAATAATATACTGGAAATTTCAGTTTCTGTGAGACGTCCGTAAAATGGTTAAGCTTCGTTTTCATAAAACACGATGTTAACATGTCACTGAGGTCACGCGTCAGCACTCACGTTAGTGGTACAGGTGGCCAAGCAATTTAATGTGTAGCTAACATTTAATTGCCAACGAATTAAAAATTGGACTAATACGACAAGCTAAACTTCTGGTGTAACTTGATACCGGTGGGCAAGTGAAGTGTGTCTCGATTCGTCCATTTTGATGGCGATAATCCCATCCGGTCAGTGCCTCAGAATTAAGCATAGGACCGTCTCTAGCAGAATCGGTTTCCGATTAACTGTTCAAGTTCGTCGTGAAACCAATGCTCAAAAGTGAAATTCTGCATTGGTCAAAGATCAGCGGTTCAAATTGCATTTTTCAAACTCGGCTCGTATCATACATTTCGATCGAATTTGGTGAATCCAACATGACTTAACTTCGCCCCTCTATGGCTGAAGTACTTCTGAGCTTCAAGGCGGGTTCATACGATAGTCAAATGAAAGTGTGCCCTCAGAAAAATTATCTGAATATTTTTGTTGTGTCGTCCCACCAAAAAAAGTAATTGAAATATTAGCTAGCACGTTGCCTGGCTTAGTAAGTACAGCTAATAACTTTTCGAATATTTGTTCAACTCTTCCCTAACAAACTTAAAGCCACCGTGAAGAAGCTGAATTACGGATTTAACTTCTGTGGTAGTCCTGATTTTTGGTAGGATTAGAGTGAAGGACTACTCAGAAAGCCCTGCTCCCATCTGTGTTTAAATATACTGCGTAAACTGTGTGAAAGTTTGTGATGTGAAAAACCACAACTTTGTACAAATGGCAACCAAATTTCGCATAAATTCATGACATAATCTAAGAGTTATGAATTTTTCTGTATTGTGAACCAAATTTACCTTTAAATCGCTTTATTGCAGGTCTATGGAAATGTCCAGAAAATGACGCTGGACGTCCACCGTAAGCGAGGGGATTGTTGCAGGTTTTGCAAACGGTTTTGTTTGTTATCACACGCGAACGAAATGAGAGAGGTGATAATGTTTTCGTTGAAGATTTAAGTATATGTGTCTGTCCACCCAATAAGTGGTCGAAGGAGTTGAGCAATCTTCATAATTTTGTGTAAGGAGTTTGGTGGGTTGACTTAGATGTGACCTATGCCAAAAAAACTAGTCCTAGCTTGCCATAAAAAATGACGGCGTTGAATTTTCCTCCACCGGGGTGAGTTTGCCTCCACCAGGTCAGATCGTCTCACACCACGAGGCAGCCCACTTTTCCTAAGTTATTATTAAGAGATCTGAACGGGGCGGGCTGCGTAGCGCTAACCTTGCTAGACACAGCATCCATATGAGAAGTTAGGATTAGCTGGCCGTCAAAAATGACTTCGTTGAATTTGCCCCCCCAGGAGCCTACAAACGAGGGAAAAATCGATGAACTTTGTCTTCATAAATGGATAACCCCAACACAAAACCAACGAAAGATAAGAGCAAGAGAAGAACCCTTTCACCTCGTGATGTGCGAAGATACACTGACAAGTTAGCAAGCAGTGAAACAGCTCCAGCGCTGCTTTATTTGATAATTTAAAGCTGGCATCGCTCTTTTGTCCAGACAAACCCTATGAAATGTCATGAATGAATTACGGGCCTGTTGTCAGGCCTACGTATAGAAGAAAATCCATAAGAAAAAGCCCAGAGCTTGGAAATGAAAATATAAGAAACTAAGCATAAAAAATTTCCCTTTACGGTTGAGGCTATAGAGCTACCCTTGATGGCCCAGTTGGATAGTCTAAGGTGGAATCCTCTTGAAGCCCCTATTCCGCATAGATTGCGACGCCACCAACGAGGTGGAGGCTTTATTTATGGGCCGGTATCAGTAGGTAACGAGTTTATTGGACCCTTTCAAATGCCAGAGGGGTTCACGCTTACATAGCGTTTGCGATGAGCAATTGTCACCATGGCTCGATGATCTACCATCGTCACTTTACCGTGAAATTATTTTTATGCACGACAATGCTCTATCCCGTTCAAAGAAGGTTACCACCTCATTCCTCGGGACTCTGGACATCAGAGTAGAACATTTTATGACTTTCCTACCTTACTCTCCCGACCTTTATCCCAATGAACAGCTATAGTCAATTTGAAAAAGGGGTTTATGAAGGAGATGTCCAATTTTCATCGAGAGACAACCTCTGACTGAAAATTACTGATGTTGCTGGGACCATATCATCCTTTCAAGTTCACCACCTACTGACTTCAGTAGACGAAAGACCATTTAACGTAATTTCAAAGAATGGAAGTTATATTGACAAATAACTTACTTCTCTAAGGCACATCTGTTAAATTGTTTCAGTAGGTTTGTTTATATTGTTACTGAGGGGCTCATTGTTCGAAATAAGTAGAATTGTGGTGTTGAAACACTGTTTTATTACCCTAAATGTACGTTTCCAGTGACCTGCAATGAAGCAATTGACAATTAAAATTGGTTCAAAATACAGAACAACTTACCTTGTGTAATATTGCATGAATTCACGTACAATTTGGCAAGCTTCCTGCCTAGTCGTGGTTTTTCAGAGCCCCAACTTTCGCTTATGTGAGATTTATATTACTTTAGAAATTAATAAGATCTTGACCTGCAATAGGAACAGTAAGTCATTCGAATACAATGAAGTACGTACTAATCACAAAAGAACATCAAGTATACCGGCTTTTAAAAGGACCATCAGGTCTGAGCAGCCCTTTCCAAATACGCAGCATATTTCAGGGCAGGTCCTCGACTACTGAAATTCTCGCGCTGAAACTCAATGACCGTTTTAACAGTGCATCATCTTTGCACAAATAAATAATTGTTCTGCACAAATCGGTTGCCTAAGCTTCAGTAACCGTTTGTTTAAACGTGTTCCGTGAATTTTTGGTCCTGGAAGCATTCAGTATAAGTAAGGCAGTCTCACTGTAGGAAATCTGTTAATTTTACACGTTATTTTGGTACTTCTGCTACCACCATTATACCCTCAAGTTTTAAGGAATTTTTACAAGGATGTAGTAAAATCACTGACCAGTTCTTTAGAGATACGGTATTTTTACAATGCAAGTTGTAAATATTACGGACCACTTTCTGTAGAAAATAACCGAAAAATTCTCTTCCAAAAATTGCCGAAAAACCGTAAATTTTACAGAATTTTCTTGGCCTGTTTACTGCTTTTTTTTTACTGTTAATAGGTCGATGCTCATCATCACAGAGAATGGCCCTCGCTGAATGCCGCGCGCAGCCTACTAATAAATGTATACTCATACTCTTTAAAAGGCACTTCCACAGTTAATAGTGTTAGTGAATAAAATTTAAATAATTTGATTAATCTTAAATGTTTACAGAATGAATTAAATGACGCCGAGAAGTTTGCAACAACTAATTAAATATCATTTAATAACTGTAAATCAAACTCTACTTTCTTCGTGGCGTCTCGCATTATAGTTCGTGTTTTCGGAAGTTCCTAGTACATATTTTTTGCCACACTTTAATACGCGAACCACAACTTCGGGATAGGTAAGCAAGTTTCTAAATTAACTCTAACACTAATGCCCCGAACAGAGTCATTTCGTCCTTTAAACCAATAATATTGTAAACAGTGAAATATGACACTCAGTAATATAATATTAAGTAACTAATTAGTTCGTAGTTCTGTTCACAAAACACATTTGCTCGATAATACATCAGAGCTGTCACTATTCTTCGAATTACAGGCAGAGTTCTACAGAGGGTGTAATTAGATTTTCAAGCCATTCCTGCAATAGAATGCGCCACTCAGATTATTTTTTTCCACTCGTGAGAGGCTTATTGTTTTTCTGCAAATGAAATTTAGAGGAGAAGAAAAAGGTGCAGCAAAGCTTTTTATTTCAATGCAATTCAACGTACGGAGCACGAGTGCATTAACTGGAGAGGGACCTTTCATTAAAAAATAGTAATTATATGAGACGGTAGACCCTGCTGCCCCCTGCCATATCCATGACAATTCTGGAACTTTTGCCTCATAAAATGAGGAGTGAATTTTTGTTTGGCTCGTGAAGATTCTTTCGGGCAGCCTTCCAAAACTCTTAATTGCATTTGCCTGGCGCCTACAACGCTGTCCTACTCAGCCAAATTTCCCTACCAAATTTAATAAAGTTACCGGCCAACTGCTTCACAAAAGCTCCAGGGAAACAAAGTTGTTAATTGATTTCCAGCAGCAGAAGTAGTCCACAAAAGAAGATAAAAAAAGACGGGTCATGAAATGAAAGTTGAAAGTCATGTGAAGCCGTCGTTTCGAGCGAATTATCAGGTATAATTAGTCTAGAAAACAGATGCAGCAACGCTTTGCATTTTATAAAATGAAAGTTGGAGGCCTGGTGCAGCGGCTTCTCGGATATTATTTGTTAAAATTAGTTCACAAGAGATCTAAAAAATGATCATAAATTGGAAGCTGAAACATACTTATGGCGACGGTATGACCGTCGTTGTGATCGAATTAACAATCGACTAAAACTACTTAATAGATAAATTTCCTGTAATATGAGTTTCGTAAAATGCTGGACATTTGCTGAATGGGCTCTACATGTATGAAGCTTCTCAATTTATAGTCCCTTCGATTAAAGAAGCACGCTCAAAGAAACTGCAATATTATCATCGAAGTCTCGTTTACACAATGCAATTTTTTGTACTTTTTTGTGAAACACGCGGCTTTACTCTTAGGGTCCCCCCCCCTCTCCTTTCGTGCGATTTCACTATCAACAATGAGATTCGAAGTTGGCTTTTTTATCAATTAGATAAAAAAGCATCTTCAAAATTTCATATTTATGGACATTAGCTACTCAACTTCTATCTCTATTTTTATTTTTAACATTTCAGAGTGGTATATAAGTAGGTACGTTTTGATCTGATAAACAGTCGCAGAACTTGGCATCTCGAGCTACTTGAAGGGGAGATCACCCAAAGGGAAAATTCTTTGCTTGCAAAAGAAGGCGTTGGGAAAAGTGCGAGTAGTGCAACAAAAAGTTGCATCATGTAAACAGCACTTTATCAACATTTATCGTAGGTACTCACTTACGTAATACGATTAATTTCCCCCTTAAATTTCGATTCATACGGTGTAATTCCTGGAAGAAAAAACGATTCATGCGGCGTAATTCCTGGAAGAAAAAGTTACTCAGCTACCAAGTCACCTTCAAATCATCATTTGAAATATTAAAACCGCAGCTCCTTGAAGCGCTGTATTTTTTGTGTATTCTCTGATCAGTACAAAAAATACATGCTTTACATGAAGTTACAACATGAAGTTTTTATGAAACACCCCTCCCCTCATATTCAGCAGTCAGCAGTGTCCATTTTCGTCGTCCTTTTGCTCCTCACAGTTTCAGCCTCTATCAGCAACGAACTAAGCACGTCCCCCAATAGTATTATTTGCGTAGAAAGGATAATATCTTTTCTTTTATGTCTAGCCTTCTTATTGCTCACGGTGTGTCAGGGGCTATTTTTAATCATTAAAATGGCGCGTTGTCTGTTTCCGTGTAAACTCTGATGGTATCTCCAGTAGCTACAGAATATCTGTTTTAATAATTATTTTTTTTACCTCATGGTACCTGCAGCGCCTCCGAAAGATGTCCAGGTAACATATATTCACACCCCCTCACGTGTGTAGTGTCGCATTTTTTTCTTTTTTCAGTTACTGGTGAGGGAATTGTCGCAATTTGCTCCCAAAGGGAGAGCCAGCAGCGATTTATCTCAACAATTTTGGATGTATGTATTTAGCAGATGTTCTAACGATGAATAGTGAGGAGCAGTCACATTATCGTCTTGCAAGAATATAAGAAAAATATCCTGTAAGCGACATTCTTCACCTTATGTAGATACAGTGTCCATTTTTTCAAAATTACTCAGGGTGGCGATATAGAGAGCTTACAGTAATTTGAGTGAACTAGGGATGGACACTCAGTATCAGCACCCGCATCAGGGGAACATGTCGCCCTATGGAGTCTCATAGTGTCACCAAAGATAAAAAATTATTCGTGTTGCTGCTCAACCTTTCATCTCGAGATCTCACTCATCTGAAAAGAATCGTGTTGCTTGCTTATTTCTTTTAGAGCAGAGAGAAAATGGTGGCAAGCTCTCAAACCCGTGTGACATTAGAACGGAATGGTCAAGAAAATGTGTTATGAAGAGGCCATCGGAATCACCAGAGCATAATTCTATCGTCGTTTTCATTATGAAGGTCCGCTGAAGGTTGTTGGCCTCCGAAACTTGGAAGCACCTCTCAATATCAGGGCATTTGGACCGTAGTCGTACAGTAGGCTATGGAGTGCACCAATTGCTCCACTTCTACGCTACATAGTGTGTCTTTCGCCCAACTTTTGCCATTTCATTTCGAATCATTGCCGAGAAGATGCCGCGTTCTTTGCAGGCCCGCGGAAGCATCATGAACTCTAAAAGACGTCCGTGTCGTCCAGTAAACCGACGATCCCCAGGCCGAGGATGGGCCATCCTCAAGATTGGCTCCATTCGGCCAGTGGCGTTACCACGAGTTTGCCCAGTCCTAAACTATCAGAAATGTTCATCAAATTTCTTTCCATTGAAACTTATGGCTCCCTTTGAGTAAGATAAGGAAGGAGCGGAGCATTTCCGGCTTCCCGTGATTTGACTTTAAGCTTGATTTCCTTAGGATAGAAAGAAAAAATTCTTTGGCCACTCTGTAGCCATCTCTTTTTTGGGGAAGAAAACGTCGAGAATAATGAAGCTCTACTGCTTTGCATGTCAATGGAGACTGCAGGAATGAATGGAAGGGCACGGGAGGGAAAAATACGCTGCATATCAGTGACTTTTTCACTTCGGCTGGAAACATCGATTCTTTATGTATAGCGGACCACCAAATTTCGTAATGTTGTCAGCGGTCCACACAGCTGCAGCTCAAACATGGCACCAACACAGACAAAGTCACACACAAACGCTCAAGTTCTAATCGCAACTCACGTCAACCGCACGAGGCCGTTGTAGCGTCATAACTGAATCTTGCCTCAGACTCTGATAGGAATATCTGATCTGAATAGCACTGGCATGATAGATACAACATGCAATCAATCGTGACGTCATCGTTGACGCTAATTTTATTGTTTTTTTTCCAAAATACTGAAGAAATGCCCGTCTGTGTTCATTTGGCTGTGGCACCAGATACCAGTCTGCTCTTTTATACACGAAGGAGCGGTCACCGTGCTTTTGAACAGCAGAAATTGGGAAAAAATTAACTTCTTACTAGATTCTTTTTACCTCAAAAATAAATGCGGACCAGTGCCGTCAATAACCAAGAGAAATTGGACTTTCGCTCGTAAATATTAGACTGCCGCTCATCAAAATCAGAGGAAGCGCCTGAAAGGGTAAACTTGCAGTTACAGTTATTTCCGATAATACCTCACTAATAAGAGTGAAGGCAAATAATGGACAATGAGCCTCATTTATCGTAGATACTCTTGCCCATGACTTCTTCATTACGAGATGTATATTTCGTCTGAATATTTTATTTCCGCTTCAAAATGTTAAGACAGCTGGACTTGGCCTATTTTCGTTTGAACATAATGTCGGAGCAACACCATACACTCGCACGTATAACTTGATGTGAGGATGTGCCGCTCGCACCTCGTCTTGATACATATTTAAAGTCGGGATCATAGATACGGCACCAGGAACGACTTTCGAGCTGCACAACTGCTGATCAGGTTGAGCGTACGATTTCATAATGTAGTTCAGGTAAACAAATGCCATCGTTCGGCTTCTTCTGCCAGAACGTGAGGCCAAACATAGACTTTCAACTTTTCATGACGTCAGCGAATGCCTGCAGCTCATCCGTCCATCAAGTACCTATTCCAAATACAGATCCAAGCGCTACCTTTAATTAAAACCGTGACTGCTGACACATTTCTACTGAATTTATTTTGTTACCTTCTAGAAAAATTTGAAATGGACATGCGTGCGGAAACAACCAGGAAATAGGAACGAAAACGGAAGCAAAGTAAGCGACGTTTGAGTACAGAGCAGAGAGCCACAATTAATAGACTACAGGCAAATTAACGCTGACAAGCAGTCTTTAAAATTTTGTAAAAAAGAAATAGTGCCAAAAGTGAATAGACAATGTGCAAACGCAGACGCACAATCTCTAAGCGCACCTCAAATCGACCGTCCGCTACCGTTGTGACGTCATCATTGTCTCTTAGCGCAGCCTGTTATATCTACGTAGCACTGACATCTGGGAGACGAACATACAATTTAAAGCAAGCGATCAATCGTGACGTCTCTGTTGTTGCTAACTTTCTCGTAAAAATACCTACCGAAGAAATGTTCGTCTGTGTTCATTAGTCTGCACTGATGACGTCAGCGTCTTGCATTGAGCGTTTACAACAATAGTGTCTATGCAGGATACGACTTGAAGCAGCTAATCCAGCCATGCCAAACTTCGTTGATATCGTATATTGGGCTCGATAAAAGGAGTAAAGCACATAATTACAAAGACGGTTTTCTAAAAAAGTTCATTTAAGAATGGATTAAATTACTTAAAATTCCTACTTAAGGTTATTTTATTAGTTTCTTAGGCCTAACCGCTAAATTTCGGTCGACCGTCAGACTAAAGTTGATAATAACTAGTTGTAGCTTTGACACAATCACGGTTGGCCAAGGCTTTTCAGATGGAACCGTGAAGCGTTTATATTTTATTACGGCAGTGCCGCCCCTACTTTGCAACACTGACTGACACTCGATGTGTCAGACTAGCCGCTTTGCCTATGATTCCAATAAATTGACCCGTCTAATTGAAATCGTGGAATTCCCACGGTAGCAATCAGCGAAACTGTTTCCACACGTTCACGCAGAGGCCCTCAGGTGCATAATAATTAAGAAGACTGCCAATTTGCACTGGAGTGCAGACCCTCGTATGATAAATAACGTTTGATTCCCAAAGCGTGGCACATACCGCAGTTTCATGAGAAATAGGGACAAGCGTAGTGATATACAGATGATGATAATAATAAACATTATTAAGTACTCATAGGGACATCAAGACATCTCATGGTACGCAAAAATTTAGCTCTCTCAGATTCCATTTTGGAGTCCCAAGAGCTTGTTTCAGCCTTCGGCAAATCGGACGTAATTTTCCTCATATTCGTGATTACATATTCCTATTTTAATAACTCCTCACTAGCGCTTGTTGTGGATTTCACCAGCCTTTGCAGTCCATAATGAATTGCGCAGACCTGCGACATCTTCGGTGGTTTCGATGGGACAACATTGTAGGTAGATCCAGCTTGCCGAGCCATGTTAATTCACACGCAGCAGAGACAGGTGATTGCGGTTGCTATATTTTAGGGTAAAATTATTAGAATTTGCGTAAAACAGACATGGTCAATATTAACAAGATCAGTTTCATTGCTTGTTAACCCGCCGGTTTTTATTTACTGTGCACAGTGTTCAGTGACTGTTTTGCTCGGTCTTGTAGCTGGAAAACAAAACTTTCNGGTAAAACTATTAGAATTTGCGTAAAACAGACATGGTCAATATTAACAAGATCAGTTTCATTGCTTGTTAACCCGCCGGTTTTTATTTACTGTGCACAGTGTTCAGTGACTGTTTTGCTCGGTCTTGTAGCTGGAAAACAAAACTTTGACAGGCACATTTTCTTCCGGCTGTCATCGTTGTAACCTGGAGACATTGCACTTGCAATTGCCACCATTTGCAGTGAAGTTTTAAGAAAAACGGTGGCGTCACGTACCGTAGAAATGAATAGATAACAGGGGAAATTTAACGGCTAGTTGCTTTGAAGTGCTCGAAAGCTACGAAGAAGATTGGCCTGGACCCAACCTGCCGCGTTCGCTTTTCGAGCAACTTTTCGGCCGAGTCTGGTGAGGTATTTGTTGACGAAATGGCACTCTCGGCAATTTTTTCTTCTCATCTGCATTGGGCTTTACGAGCAGCGCTTTTCGACGTGACCCACTGAACTCGTGTTATGAAAAGTGTGTGTGTTACATTTACAATTTTTTTCACGTAGTAAATTTAAAGTTCAGTATTGCCAAAGGGACAAAACAAGCGACGACATACAATACATTTCATTTTCCTTACATCTGCGCAGTGAAACAAAATCATGTTCACCCTGCGATATCAGACGAAAGAATTTTCAAGACAAGTTGAGTGTGTTCTATCGCCTTTCTGTCATAGGCCTGGCGCCATCTAGGTAGCTTCAGCATCAACGACACAATCTCTTTATGTAACTTTCAGTTTATTTTGTTCTGAACCCTCATCGGGCGATTACCCCTATTTAACTCACTAGTCATTAAAGGTTACAGTATGCTATTTATATATTACATTGTGGTAGCCATTCTAGAAGTTAAGGACTTCATTTTTCCAATGTGGGATCCACGTTATTCTGTAACGATTCGTATCTAAAGACCTCCATTTCTATAACATAATTACATAATGAGAACCATTTTAAAAATTAAGAGATTAGTTCCCCGTTGCAGTGTCCACGTTACTCTAGAACTGTCTTGCAACCTCATTCCTATTTATTTTTTGTATTTTTCTCTTCTTTACGGATTATTCCTGGTGCCACTTGAACGTGCCGAGACTCTAAGTGTATACAGTTCATTGAACGTTTACTTTTCTGATCTATAAATCCTTGCATGTATAATACTGTAACAATCTGCGTAAATAACTGATTCGAATTTCTACATGTGGCACATCTTTGTGAGCCGCTGAATGACAAAGTTAGATATTTTCTGGCCTATAGTACCAAAGTCCGTTGCTCTCGGAATCCATCGTTTGAACAATCTTTCGTTACTTTTGGTAGTTCTTTCCTCAGCTTCGTATAATCAGAGAATTTGCGTATTAATTTTCTTTGTGTGTGTGTGCTGCCGTCGTACTGCCATACAGAGAATAAAATACCACGGTTTTAATTCACGAGTCGACCTTGTGAGAAGGTAGGTCCAGTGAAGTGCCTTGGTCTTGCCAACAAGTGCGCGGTTCTACTGACTACACCAATTGTCCCTGCAGCTCTGCGCTCCCTTTACCAGCTTCTGCTGTGCCTTGCATCGGTCTGTGTTCGAAACTACATAGTTCGCTAAGCGTTGCCATGAACACCTCTGGAGTGCACTTCCATCGACTAGCCTTTCTATTCACTTTGCCATTTATGGATTCTAAGGGACTCTTATTGCTTATTGGCACATCTTCAAAAAGCGCTCTAACTAGAAATTTTAATTTTTACTGTGCTTTTAAACCGTCTTTCATGTACATTCAATCAAACGCTACCTTTAACGCTGTTTTACTGCACGCTTATTGCTATTCAAATATCTTTTATATGTCATTAGTATTAAAATTGCGGTGCTTAAGCAGTAGCATGTTAAACCTTTTCATTTTGTTTTTAAAGGGACAATATTTTGTGTTGAAAATATTGAGTCTCTTATTAAGACAGCATAGTGTTCGTTAACTAGAATGAAAACTATAGTTTTAATTCTAGTTAACGAGAAATTTGCTAAACAATGCTGTAGCTATAGTATACATCAATGTGTGGTTTTATATTCCAAAATGTAATTGTTTCTCTCACTGTACAGTTATCTCATATTGTTAGTCTGTTCGTTTGTTTTGTTGGTTGTTTGTTTGTTTGTTTGTTTGTTTGTTTGTTTGTTTGTTGCTTCGTTGATGCTTGGTTTCTCCCTACGATTGGAGGATTAGATAAGCGAGCATTTATCTCATTAACAGCAACAAAGCCGTGGCCTTGTGCTTGCTTAGTGTCTCTGTTCCGATATTATGGGTTCAATTGGAAAATATTTATCTTCTCAATATGAAGGTAGCTGTGGCCTCAAAATATTTTGATGAAATGTGAGAATTTAAAGCGTTTGACGCACCTCTCTGTGGCCCCCCGTAGTACAAGCGAACACAACCGCTCGAGCTGCATTCAACACAGGGCTAGAAAGCGACAGTGTCCTCGAGATATCCTCGCTTTTGCTTCCCTGCAACGAGCTGTGGTGATGACGTCATAGCGATCTCGAGTAAGAAACAAAATGAGTAGAGAAGTGGCTCGTCAGGGCCTTCCATTATTAGCGAACAGACTGTAATGCTTCAGATTAAACAATAAACCCGGACCGTGGCTTCTCAAAAAACGAAAAAATTTGTTTAATAAAGAACACACGAGAAAAAAATTTAGCAGTTCCCAAGCCATTTTGCTTAGGGCGAGATTGCTGAACCAATCATACTGAAGTCCACTTGATCTGATAGCTCGCCTCTAGCCACGATCTGGGGCGCACGTCAGGTCCTAGCAAATGATGACAATAATAATTTCGATTTATTACAATGCTAGTCATTACTGAATCTAAAAGCCTAATTCAGCTTCTGCGGACCCCAAATTTCCCAGGCAAAATAAATCGTCGAGCGACAGTCGTGCGACTGCAGATGATTGCTGTAGCACGTGTCGGAGAATCGTCGTAGAATTGCGCTGTACGAGTCGCCATGTCCCTTTTTTGAGCCGAATTTTACAGCTCATTTCGACAATCGGCCG
>LQNS02278181.1:2824067-2881021 GCA_001587735.2 Parhyale hawaiensis
AACTACTTAATTGGCCGATTGTTTATTTTGCGGCGATTCTACAGTTTATTTCGGCAACTTACAACTCATTTCGACTAGCGTGACTCATTTCGGCAGTCCTACGACAATGTTACAGCGATTATTTTTGCCTGGGTTTGTTGGGAATCTTAAACGAATGCGATGCAATAAGCAGATCACCTTGCACACTAGCAACGAACTTAAGGAAAGTTTGAATCTTGCTAACATCCAGTAAGTTTAGTAGGAAACGCCACGCGCCGGAAACAAAGTATTGCTTTACTAATATACTTGTTTCCAGTAATACAAGCTGAAACTAGAGTTGGTAGGATCGATGCGCGCAGAATATTTACAAGCTTGAGAAGGACGGCACACTTACATGATCCCAAAAGAAGCAGAAACTCAAGAGAAGTTTTGCACCTCATCCGTATAGCTTGCCAACTGTGAAGCATACAGAGCAGATCCCGGGCACTGCGCAATTTAAAAAAGTCAACTTATCTCTAATGAGTAAAAAATACTTATCAAGCGCGCCAATTCATTTCTAGCGAAGCACGTCTCGGAAAATCTGGCAACTCTAGCGTGTGCAAATAAAAAACTTAATTGGCTATTAATTCGAGGATGGAATTTTCTTCTATCTTATCTCCATGCAGAGTGACATGAGAGAAACGAATATACAGTAAATCTGTAATGAGTGGTGGCCCTCACCGACGCAAACTTCATTCATACGTCAGCTTTATTTGCTTTGCTTCATAGTTCTGCTCTGTAGACTATCTTACCCTTTTCCATCGTAGATCTTCTGCAGAATTTGGGCCCGATGAGCTAACAGTACATAAAGCTTTGATGCTTGAAGAGAGTGAACTTCTACATATATTCTACAGCTAAGAGCGACGTCAAATGTCGATGATGTTTAGATATCAAATTTGGCGATGCAAGAATGCAAAAAAGGGCATTCACTGTCGACTTTTTCCTTAGTTTCGCCTTCTTTTCTGTTTGTTTTCATGAGTGAGTGACAGCGAATGTACAGTATATTATTAGCATCTAAAGAAGCACACAAAGTGAATTATTATACAGTGTTGATTTAAAACTGCCCATACCTTCCCCATTCATTTTTATGTACTCTATTGATTCCAAGCGGTAGTAAATTTATAGGCTGCTGATAATGTTTGTCTGCTGCCGCTGATGCTGCAGACTGGTCACCTTTTTTTTGCCGTTCTCTATAACATGTATCCTGGACACAAACAGCCGATACATTTTGTCATCCGTTTACCAAATAAAACGGAAGTTCTGTTCCTCGTTACATTTCGGAATAGAGAAGTTGGACACAAAAGCCACACATAAATAAAAAAACATGCCTCTTAGTGCTCAGTACAGTATGGGTATACTTGCGTGTCTAGTCAAAGGCGTTCTAAGCCAGCTGCCTGGCTTCGCCCTGTTGAATTACGGTAAATTTAAGGCGTTAGCCCCATATCAGTTACTCATGACGGCCTGAAACTAAAGCAAAGTGGAGTTTCCAGCTTCCTCAAGCGTACTTTGATTGCTTTTAACATCTGCAACACGATTCAAAGTAGCGAAGTCAACGCTGCTCTCTGCGATTTCGGACGAAAAAGCTGACTCAGATCGACTTTGATGAGCTAATCACACGGACCCTACGTTACACATAATGCAAATTGTAATTTGCAACAAGAAGACATTGTTCCCTTTTAAACGAGATCGTAAAATCTCTTCAGTAACGAGGCGACTCAACTTTTTGCGCTTCATTTGTCTTAAATCTGCCGGCAGTTAGCTGAGCCGAGCTTCTAACCCTCATAAGGATCTATTATGGAAGCTTTTATGTCCTAGGGAAGCATTTATCAAGTGTAAAACATGAGCTATAACGTATCACATTATGTGACTTATCGACGAAATGATCTCATCTCGAGGAGCTTTGGGAGAAAAGCCCCCGGAGCCAAAGTTTGCACGGGAGCTGGCGTAACGATGCGCGGCAGCGGCCCTTACTGGTCCGCAACTTATGTCGTAATGCGCGTCTCTGATGAGCGCGAGAGTACGCGTCGTAAAATATGCAAAAGTCTCTCCAGCCACTGTGAAGTAAATTCTTGCTTGACAATATATGTAGAGATGCGAGCACTTTAATAGTTAATTTGGTTTTGTAACGCGCGTCGTAAAGTATGCAAAAGTTTCGCCTCCCGCGGCGATGTACATCATTGTGTGGAAACAATATGTAAAAATCAGAGTACTTTAATAGTTTATTTGATTTTGTAATACGGAACTCTAATGAGAGAGAAGCAACGCGTTGTAAAATATGCAAAAATCTTGCCATGCAGCCACATTAAAGTAAATCTTCTTGTGTCAGTCATATGTAAAAATGCGTGTAGTTGAATAGTTTATTTAGCTTTGTAACGAATGACTGGTAAGCGGGTGGGTGGGTATACGAGTCGTAATATTAAGCAAAAGTCTGACCAGCCCCGGTAAAGTCAGTTGTATTTGGGTGCCAAACGCATAACTTGGTAAATGTTTGGTATCTAGCAGTAATTCTTTAACTTAGTTTGGTAACTTACTTCAGTTAGTGGATCTGTAACACATTGTGTGTGGGTTAAAGTTATTTATAACTATTTGGTAATGTCAGCTCTATACTTCGACACGCCACTTTTCTACATTACAATGTATTATCTGTTTTAGCTTGAAGTATATTTGAAATTTAATGGTTATTGCAAGAGTGAAGCATCCAAAAAACAGCCAACGCTCGTTGTAGTCCTTAAGTTACTGTGCAGAACAGAACACAGCAGTCTGCCTCAAACGGGATGGCACATCACAGATGTGATGTCTTTTCTTAGCTTTCCAATGCTTCTCAGATGTTAGCTTTTCTTCAATTAGAGGATATTGTTTATAAAGTTCAGCAATACTTACCAACTATCTTCCAGGATCATCGGTAAACAATGGTACAATCCACCAGATTTCAGACCACAAATCCCTCAGTAAGCCTAAAACTTATCTTAATGATCAACAAAAGAGCTCAGAGTAGCAAGCTTTGAAAGACCGTGGCATCGTGGTACATGATGATAATATTTTTCAGGGCTAAGGAGTCAGACCTCCAACAGTGTACCAGAAATAACCTTACAAACGTCACGAAGATGAACAATAACAGCTATTATCAGCGAAAATAAAAGGCTGTCTTCCAAAAGAATCGCTCTAGCGCGGTTTCTGGAACAAAAGTGACCAATGGCGCCGTGACTACAACCAGTCAGCACATTCCAACACTCTAAATTAATTATTTTTAAGAATTGAACCCATTCAAAATTAAAAGACGTATTAACAACTTTACCAATTCCAAAATCGTTCTAGCTAGCATTTTAAGTAATTTTTAAACAGTGTAATAATGAACTTGTGCCCGTGCAACTTAATTAGTTTTAAATTTTGCACAGAACCATCACACTTTGTGTTGTAAAAGACCGTGATAACACTCTTAAGCTGCCTGTCCAAATACAACTAGTAATGTGGCTGATATGAACAGGGTATAAGAACATAAACGAATAAGCCTATCAAACTGTAGCAGAATGCGTCTTGGGAAATAAGCATCCGGCATCAAACTACTTCCATGACGCAGTCCGTGCTACCCGGGATGTAAGAGAAACCACTGATTCACGATTTTGGTAGCATTTACAAGTAGTTGCTATTCTTGGGTAACCGTAATATGTTACATAGAAACACTAATTTGATGAAAGATGACGAGAAAGTGCATAAACTGTTTGTTGCAATTTTCATCGACATGGACGTGACAATTCCAATTCTTATTACCTGGTGCATACGTCTTCTAGATTACAAAAATGGAAGTAGAACATAATTCACTAGGCAAGAATGTCTAATACAAGATCAGATTTGTAAATAGTTGAAAATATCAGGATGCTGTAATAGCCAAGCCTTGACTACGCATGATTCACGACTGCTTTGTGTTCTCAGCTTCTTAAATTAGTCATAACCGGCAAAATGCATTGCAGTGGATATAAAATATTTAAAACCCTTGTTTATATTTCTATGTACATGATAAATTGATCGCATGTAGAATGTAGAGTTGCTGGCAGTGAGCTGGGTCATGTTGCTTGCCATGCACCGCTATTGCCGTCTCGGAGAGCATCCATCCCATCCATCGCACCACCAATTCTGCCTATTTTTGTCTGACTCATCCGTTGGTGTTCTTATATCCTGGAAATGAAAATTAAAATTCGAACGGTTGGTCTGCGACTACTTAAAAATGGTTGCGAGGTCGAGTGACAGGCAACACCAGTTAGACCTCGTCCGATATTTTCTACAGTGCTCAAGGTAATTATGTTGATACCTAAGAGATGAAAGCTGAAAATGATAACGTTAATTGGTATTACATATTACATGAATATCACTGCCCTCAGCTAAATTTGGTTTAGTTACAATATCATAAAATAAAACTATTCGAATTTATTTTTTATGACGTTGTGATTGTTATGACTCGGGTTTGATTGTCCTTTGCTGAACAGCAACTCCACTGAGTGTACCGGTAATGGATATTCGTGAATATAATGCCCCCTGGAGAGTTAAAAATGACAACGGCAATTAATTGCTTTGAAATATCAAGTAATTGTTCACCAGTTAGAGCAACCAGACCATGTCGCTTTCAAAGGAAAATCCATTTCAGGACTTCCGTAACTGGTCACCAATTTGTCACAATCCAGACGAAGATACAGTTGAGGAAGGAAGAACCGATCCATATGTCGCAGGGCCTTGTATCAAAGACGATATTCGCATGTCTGCGCCGAAAATTAACAGCCGCGACAGTTTCTTCTCATCAGCCTTCCTCTGCGCAGCGAAGGTGATTGATGTCTCTAATAAAGGCTTTAATTTATCTTGGGCGGGCCCGACGTCGGAAATAATGAAAACCGATCGCCTGAAGCTGAAATCTTTAACACGCCAAATATTTCTGGGCCGATGATTGCTTTATGAAGGATCAGGAAGGCTTTACTGTAGAAGCTTGGCAATAAACCTGGTCGGAAATGCAAATTTTGCATAAATGAATGCATACTCATTAACTGGTTCAGAGACGTGAGCAGTCTCGGCCTAATCATAGGAGTACAAAAAAAAAAAGAGCGGAAGTTCTGCGGCCTTCGGTTTTTGAGCGCTTGTGATTGGCCGCTAGCGCTCACCACCGCTCCTTCAGTGCAACGAGAGAACACATTAAATTTCCTTGCTACTAAATCAAATCTATATCAAGATTAGCCTGCGCGTTCTAGAGAAAGAGTAGGAAATTCGACCATGAACTAGACAAAAAATCAAATCCCTAACAGAATTTGTGGGTTGCCCCAAAATCTAAAACAGTAACTCAGTTCCTGAGACGGCCAAGAAATCTGCACTGGAAGCCTCGACTTCATCCAGGCCCTCCCTGCTCCAGGCGGTCTCAATGAGAGTCGTGAGCGACGTCGACCGACTCAGCAGGCGGAGGCCTGCGCCTGGTGCTCCCGACCAAGTAAAGTTACACACCCACAGAGGCATCGGCTCGATTACTTTGTTGCAATTTACGGTTACAGAAACTCTCACCAACCGACAAATGTACTGTAATGAAAGCTGGAATTACAGGTTATCATTTTACATGACGCAGTTGTACGATCTCAAGTCCCCCTTATAATTTTGAGCAAGAGATTCTTCTCAATGACCTTTTTTCGTTCGTACGTTCGCATGCTCGGGTATTAGCGAGACTTGCTGCATCAGTTATCATGCACCACGGTTGGCCTTGTTGTAGCTCAGTAAAGTACTTGCCCTTTTTGTGCGTATCGTTTAATAAACAGTAGTAGCGTGGTGAACAAACTATTGAAATTCATATTGTGTTAGCAGCACTTTTTGTTATTTGGCATTGCTCAGATTTTTTCGCTGGTGTGCCTGGAGCCCACAACGTTATCGTCCGTATCAACAGTGACTGTGAGAGTAGCGCTGTTTGATAGACTACCGAATAGTTTATTTTTGGCTGGCGAATGTCAACCGATATTGCCTCATTATAAAAAAAGCAGCTGCAGCATGCTGCTTAACTCTGGGCCAACACTGGTGATGTTCTTCACACTTTTTACACGATATTTTAAGTCAAAATATTGACACTTGTGTTCAACCTGTGTATTTATTGCACGTCTTTGAATGATATGAAACCAAGAAAAATATACTAAATGTCAGATAAGGTGTAATGTACTACGTATAGTAGATAAACCTATCTGCTCCAATGCAGTACAAAATTGTCCCGCCTACAGTTGTTCGTTCACAGTTCTGCTCCCAGTGATATTCAGCGCCCAAAATTCCGTGACTTTTCTCAACTGAACATGACTATGAATAAAACTCAATTATACCCGCACATTACAGCTAAAAATATAGATAAATATAAATATTTAGAAAATCAGATAATAACATTTACGTGTAGATTTTCTTTTTATGCAAAAAGAACTTCAAAATTATCACTAAAACACAGCAACAAGGCTAGAAATGAGAAATAGAACCGATTATACGTTCAGCTTTTGAAAGTATGAAAATTGCAGCAGATGCACTGCCGGAGTATTCACCCTGTACTGTCCGGAGATATTTTCTTATATTCGAATTTAATTGACATTAAAACTACACTGAGGTATTATTTTTTTAATTAAATAGGCGAAAGAATAGTCGATTAAATGACTTTTGAGACTATGAAGGAAAAAACTCTGATATTGATAAAGTTATAAGCATTTTTAGTGGTTGGTATAAATTTGCACCGCCTTGGCGCTCAAGCGGCAGAAAAAAATTGATAACGGATCCGGTAAAGTTCGATCAAGTTTAAGCTCGATTGGGTCGTCGAGTCGATCTAAGCCAAGCCCACTCGGCCTGACGTGTCCGAAACTGCAGACTGGAACTTTGCCCGGGCTTCGTCACTATGAAAAATCATAGCCATGCACAGTCGGATAAGTAAGATATAATAAGACACGGATGTAAATCGTTCACATTAGGCGAAACTAACTGAAATAGGACGTAAAAGTTTAAGATGTTGTATGAAGTTAGACGAATATGATATCAGACCCCCACTGGGACTCCAAAGATTACTTTAGCATTAGTTAAACCTCCGAAGCTTCTTACTTTCGTGCACACTATACTTCCTCCAAGTGTCACACTTGTAATGGTGATACTTTCCTCTCTTCTTCCTCTTTGTCAGGGTTCTCTGAGGGCGTACGGCCCCGTATAGCTCTCGCGGGCCGTCCGGCTGCGAGAATCGGCCTCCTCTGGTGGTCCGGGTTAATATGATGCCTCTGCGGATGGTCCCGGTATTACGCTCGGGCCGTCCGGCTTATACTATTAAGCGGCCTGTAGCTGTCAGCCGTAGCGGTTAGCTGCTTTGGCCCGCGTGGGGATCCCTACTTCCACGCCAGACTATGGCAGACCCTAGAAAGATCGAGGATGCAGCCGTCGCCGTGTGGTTCCGCTAAGGATTTAGTGGAGGGATCCTAGGAAGACCTTGGAGTGCTCTCTACGCCGTTTTCAGTCCTCTAAGGCTAACCAGTTCTTGATCCTGGTCGTGTGCCGGACTGCGAGAGCGTTCTTCCTGACATGTTACTCACTCGGGCGTAACCTGTCTATCTAGAAAAACGTGGCAAGAGAGGTTTAAAGCAAAAACAGTCATTTGTCACTTTTATCTCGGGCTGTCTTGCAAAAACCAGGTGTCCTACCGGCTCAAACATCAAACAACAGTTAATTAAATTCTAACATAATTATTTAAGTCTATACACTGCAGGCTTGTACATGTACACATATAAATTCCACATAATACTAGTTAAAGTCTCTTCCCTATACAGTGGACAATACACGAGAACAAACATGAGCGTGAAATATTAATTCAAGCGGTGACTCAACTAAGTTACAAGCGTCCGCGGCGCGGCGTTGGGCGTAGTACACACAGCGGCGTAAACCTACTGCGCTGGAGAGGAGACAGCGGCGCAATGCCCCTAGCAGGCGTAGGCCTACCAAGTGTCATTAGAGGTGACTATGCTGTTTTCGGTGAACGAGCCACTGTGGAAGCACCCTTGGGCATGGGTTCCAAGGTTTTCGTGGAATACTGCATATCTCTTCCTTTTCGTCTCTTGAAACAGCCTTAACCCCCATTCACACATGTATCACACCACATCACGCCACACCACACTACGCAACGCAACACGTGTTGAAAGATCGTTCGCACATGTACCACACCACGCAACACGCTAGTTCTATCTCCTTAAATCCAGCTTTATATCTGTATTTCTTTTGTTCAAACGCTCACACAAGAATAGATTGTCATTTGAATAAACTTAGGTTTGTCATATTACTTACAAACAACACTGTTAATTACGTACACGGTGCAGTTGAATAAAAAATTCAGTCCTGCACATCTTTATTTCGAAGTAAATCCAGTTAGGTTCAGTGAAAAGTTGTCAAATTCCTCCATTTAGCACTCAAAATACGTTATTAATATTATATCTTCAATAGCAACAATATAAATTACTAATAAGTGTAATAAATGCTTAAGAAAATATAACACTGAGTCAGATCTCTCTCTTGTTGCATAATGTTGAGCCTTGTTGCGGCGTGTCTTGTCTACAAGCAAACGTGTTGAGCGGTGTTGCAGCGTGTGGTGTGGTGTGGGACATGTGCGAACGGCTCCCGTCGCACGCGGTAGGAATAGCACAGCGCAAGGCACAGATACAAACGCTCTTGTATCTGTGGAGAGGAATTGCGTGGTGTGGTGTGCTACATGTGCGAGCGGGGCCTTCTATGCTGCAGCAGAGAGGCTTAAACTAACCTACACAATATTGAAAAAGATTCAATTATATTAGATACGAGCTCGATAAAGTTGCATAGCAATAGCTTCAGCCAATGCATAGAAATAAAGTTAAAATATTCATAGTTCTATAAATTTAACATTAAAATGTGATAGTTATACAAGGCTACTGAAGTTGAATAGAATAGAATTGAATTAAAGGGCACGTAGCGGAACAAAATCTGTAAGATCTGATGGATCATAGTGAAACCAAATGGAACTGAATTAATTTGAATGAAATCGAATCAAATAAAATAATATTTAACTGGATTAAATGAAAGGCTTGACTGAAGTGCCGTTAGTTTTGACCATTCGCCTTAGATAAAATTAGGAGAGTTAAGACAGACGAAGAGCATTAAGTTAAACAAAGAGAGTCACTGCACGAGGGCGTTTGATTAAACGAAATGCATTTGGTTAGATTATGTTCAATTAAAACAGATTAATCTCGAATGAGCATAGAATTTCCACGGCTCCTAACTAATTTAAGCTATGACTACACCTACTCCTTTGCAACACGATACTTGATTGAGTTCGCTGTTGCCAATAGAACGACTTCTCTCACTAGAGTTGCATGCACCAAGCATTATACTGTCAGGCATCTGAACTAATGCTTGGCATTTCTATTGCTTGCTAACGTCGAGAGGCCATGTTGACTGTACTAGAAATAGACTGCAGTTAATCAGTGCCTGCTAGTTCACCTGAGCTGAATTAATTACAGAGCATCAGCAATTCTATTATCGAGACCGTCCAGTTGCAGTAAAGTTGGAAACACAGTCTGAAGTTCGGCCAGGTCATTTGATGTCAATATTGACATTTGAACGAGCGAGAAGGTCAATGGCAAATCTTAGCAGGATTGTTTACGCTCTGAGTCCTCAGCCAAAACTTTCAAATTCTGCAGCAGAAATGGTGCTTACGAAAGAATGAATATGGCAGCACTAAGCAAAATGCGCTGTTATTTAGAACGTCGAAAACAAGCCTCATCAAATTGCTTGCGCTCTAAGTCTTCTCTGCTGACTCGTATTCTGCAGCAAAATTGGAGCTTAGGAGGGTACGGAAAAAACATATTGGCATCACCAGCAAATAAATTGGAGAGCTGATTTGCGAGTGCGGTAGCGTAGTGAAGTAATTCGATGATATAAGAGTATTGTAGCCGTACATATAAATTGAAAAATTATATAAATGAGCCGTATAAGTCGCATCAGGACTGAAACGTGGCATCTCACTCTGAGAGCGCGTACTATACCTCCGCCACGCGAGAGACAGCGGTTACGGAAAATACAAATTGGGTATGAAGCCATGATTTTCTTCATATCAATAACAAAATCCAATCATTTGTATCTTTGGATAATGTTTTACAGTTCCTGTAATTTTCATGAATATCCATTCTTAACTTCTTGAGTTATGCTGCTGACAAACATTATGACAAATATAAGTTAAACACACACACAGACCAACCGATCATCACCAAAATTTAATTAATTATGTCTTTCATCATTAGTAACAACTATAAATTTCATCAAGATCCATTCATTTTTATTTTTTGAGTTATTTACGAACGAACATAAAATTAAAAACAGTAACAAGCAAACGGACGGATCATTACAGAAATTTAGTCATCTACTCTTCGTGGTGTACGGAACAATTCATATAAATTTCATAAAAATCTGTCCATAATTTCTTGAATTATGGGATTGAGAAAAATAGGCTGACAGACAAACTAATGGACAGACGAACGGATTTTTACCAAAAGTTAATCTTCTGTTACTGTTAACATGCCTAACAATCCCTGTAAATTCCCTAAAGAACCGTTCATAACTTTTTTGAGTAATCTTGGTGACAGACAAATAGAAGACAGATAAACAAACGTGACGAAAACATAAACTCCTTAGCGGAGATAATTCTTGTACAATGTATAATTATAATACAGATATCAACCTATTTTAAACGTGACTGTTCCTCCTTACGTTCTTTCGTTCTGTCGCTATTACGACCGTTACTCTTTCAGTATCAGATTGGGGAAAATTACTATATAATTTATACGATCTAGAGAGAAACTAACTCGAATCAAGTTCAAATTTAAGCTGGCATTACTTGCAGGTGATAGATAAAAAAATTATTGTCTCACATATTTTCATACTTGGTTTGCATTATACGAGTCTAAGATACCTTGGAAGAAAAGGGTTTTTGTTCTGTAGAATTTTCTAGCCATTTTATAATTCTGCTTGTTCCTCCATTCGTTCAAAGAATTACTTTTTAAGTCAACGATTAAGCAAGCGGCGACATAATTCGGGGACCACACTATATAATCGCACGCCCAAGTTGACGCAAGGATGTGCAGCTTACACTTCGTTCATGCTACCGTATCTATGCTACTGGCTTGACCCTGTCGGTACTGACGGGATATTTATGTATGTCCCGCATCAAAGTATTGATTATTGAAACCAGTGCGTTGTTTCTTGCTCTAGAACTGTGGAGAACACATTCAACAACCCGTCTGAAGTCAGTGATAGTATTTTATCTACTACTGGACTAAACTGTTGGTGTGCTCAAGTGACGACAAGGATAGTGTCTTCTATGAGCTTTATTTAGAACCTCATAAAAGAGCAAAAAATTTGTACCGAATGGCTTAGTTATGTATTTGAACGATGTTGGAGCTGCACATCCTCGCAGCAAGTTGTGCGTGTGAATGCACAGCGTAGCCCTGGAATCAACAGCTTACTTTCCCTCCTGTTCGTAACCTCATTCTTGGGTTTTCGACTCATCATGTTTCTCTAACCAGCTGAAACTCGATCCTAAGTGGCTATTTACATAATCTGGATTGCAGAGTGCAGATCAAAGACGCCCTCTCTGACCTGAGCAATTAGATTAGATTAGATAGGCGGCAGTAGACGGACCAACAGGCCTATTCCCACAGAGACACCGGGACTTACGCCCCAGCCCTCTATGAGCTATTGCCATTATGTTAGCAAGATGTAGATGACGGAGTAAAGAAAAAGAAAAAAAGGAAGATCTCAGCCACGAGTTGATCATAATTGCACGCAAGTGCAATTCATATCCGCTGATCTGCGGAGCTGAAGAGTTTGTTACTCCTGGTGGAGGACGTGTTCTTAGCTGTGGAGGATGTCTCTTCCAATGTACGTCGAGACGATTTTTAAATGCGTTGGCTGGCTCCGCATCAACGACGTTGAAGGGAGTTTATTTCAATGCTGGCTATGAAATACGGAAAGAACTGTTGACTTGAGGTTGTTCTTCGAGCTATATGCTTCAGTTTTCGACCGTTGTTTCGCTAGCGATCACTTAGGTCTCATTTTAAGAGTCTCGTTGCAGGTACGTCAATGAAGCCATTCAAATACTTGAATGTTTCTATTAGTTGCCCCCTGAGTCGTCTTTGCTCGAGAGAGATCAGACCCTGTTCTTTTAGGTGACTTTCATATGACTTGTTTTGCAGCCTAGGTATCAATTTCGTTGCTCTGCGTTGGACTCTTTCCATGTTATCGATATCTTTACACAGATGTGGCGACCAGAATTGAACAGCAAATTCTAAGCGTGGCTGCACTAATGCCTTGTACAAAGGGAATGACGATGTCCTTGGATTTGTATTCGAAAATCCTGGCGATGAATCCCAGTACTCTACTAGCCATATTTACGCTCTTATCGACTTGCTGACTGTGTTGTAATTTGTTTGTAATAGGGATTCCTAAGCCACGCTGTTGGGTGACAGTTGCCTATTCTGTCTCGTTCATTTTCAATTAGGCTGAGGGGTTCTCCTGCATTGCATGCATTACTAAACATTTGTTGGCATTAAAGTTCATTTGCCACGTTGTACTCCATCCCACGAGATGGTCCAGAGTCTCACTGAAGCTCAGTTATTTTTCTGGCAGGATGGCATAGCTTAGTATCATCCGTAAATTTACTGATTTTACTACGGATATTATGATCAAGATCAGTAATGTAAATTATGAACAGAAGTGAGCCAAGCACGCTACCTTGTGGAACCTCAGATGATACCTGGGTCCAGACACTTGTCTCACCTTCAAGCTTCACTCGCAGTTGCCGAACCGTAAGCCATGCGCGGATCCAGCGTAAATAGTCTCCCTGAATGCCATGGGCATCCAATTTTTTCATTGACCATTGGTGAGGTACACTGTCAAAAGCCTTTTGGTAGTCTAGATACAGGAGGTCCACACCCTTTTCCTCATCTCTAATTTCCGTCACTTTCGAGAAGAAGTCCTGTAGGTAAAGTAAAATATGATAGTTCATATAACTTTATTAAGTAAAGTAGATCATTGGATCACATAACCCTATAAAGTAAATTAGATCATAAGATCATACAGCTTTAGAGTAAATTAGCTCATAGGAACATATAACTTCACAAAGTAGATTAAATTATCGGTCGGATCATATGATTTTACTAAATAAAGTTAATTATCGAATCATGTAACTTTATTAAGTGAACTATGTCACCGAATTACATAACTTTGTAAAATAAAATCTATCATACGGCCATGTAAATTTATTGAATAAAATAGGTCATCGCACCATATAACTGTATCATGGAAACTAGAACATTGAAGTATATAATTTTATCAAGTCTCTTAGATCATCGGAACGCACACTATTATTAAGCTAATTAGATCATCAGGTCATATTGCTTCATCAAGCAAGCTATCATCGAACCATATCTTTCAGCCCACAACCGCAGCATTCACTGCTCCAGAACAACGGTAAGAAATTGTCCTCTCTGTAATAATAATAATTATGTGATTGTCTCACAGGCACCAGTGATGCATTAAAATGGCTGACATCCCAGGACGCAATTATTAAATCATCTTTCTTGGGAAGAAGAGCAGAATGTCGCCTGTCCCCCAAGATATACTGTCAGCTGATGCCCAGCTTTTGAAGGCCTTGTGGCTTTGATCCTCCTGGCTTATTAGCCCATAATTATTGCTGCTAAATTGCCGTCCTTGTCCCGCAGCCTCGCTCTAAATTGCTTCCTGATATTCATGGGACCAACTGGCTGGGTCTGAATTATAGATATTTTATCATGTGTAGCATTTACTGCTTTAGGTACTCTGCAATTGCTGTGTTTGATCAAGTGATAATTATCAACCGCGAACACAGTGAGAGATAGGTGATAATGTTTTCGTTGAGGGGATGATGATGATGATTTAAGTATAGAAATTTGTATATATAATTATAGGTATATATATTTATCTGGCCACCCAATAAGTGGTCGAAGGAGTTGAGCAATTTTCATAATTTTTTGTAGGGAGTTTGGTGGGTTGACCAAGATGTGATCCATGCCAAAAAACTAGACGGCGTTGAATTTTCTCTTCCGCGGCGAATTTGCCTCCACCGCGGCTGATCGTCTGGAAAATGGGGCGTTCTATTTTTTCCTATGTTATTATTGAAGAGCTAATCCATGGAAAGAATACGGCTGTGTCCTAGCCTCGTTCATCAAAAATGACTTCGTTGAATTTGCCCCTACCGCGGGTGATGGTCTTATGCCCCTAAGGCGTTCTAGTTGGACATGTACTCGCCTGGTTGACATATTTTTTATTCCTAATATACACAGCTTAACTTACTCTTACTTTTCGAAAAAGTTTGTTTGGAACAGAGATTTTCAATCTCCAGCAGCCACAGCTCTGTGTATCCTATAATTGCTGCGTTTCATCCGAGCACTTCACTCTTCAGCAGCCGCTACTTCGCGTACTCCAGAATTTGCTACTTTAAAATTGTAACATGCCCTGCTGTACGTACAGTATCACTGCTGTGTCTCATTTACAGAAAATTTGAAGTGTATTCGTATGAATTAAATGTTGTGTAACTTTCGGTGATTTATGTACTGCATGCGCTCAGTAACATGCCTTTTCCGCAAATGTTGCAGCTGGCCGCAGCTCATGCTGACGAGGTTAATTTGTAAGGCTGAATACGTTGTCTATGCTTTTCCTCTCTGCACTTACATCCTGCCAGTAGTAGGGCGCTGGCCACTTGAGACAAATAGAACTCATTTGAGTTCGCAGTAAACTTGAAACATTCCGGCTTCTCTTACAGTAGTAGTAAGGCCAAGCTGGTAATCTTTCAGCTACTACTGCTACTTGAAGAAAAGGTGAGGATGAATAATCTTCATCTTTGGGAGGCTCTACTGAAATATAAGTGTAGCAATGATGATTCTATTTCTGTGCTTGTCTTTGAACCTCTCCCTTGAACTACACCTGCAGTATATTAAACAAAGATTATGTCCCTTAACAGCTCGTGCTACACATATAATTCACCTGCTTCACAGAAGTGCTCCCTAGCGCAAGCATAGTCAAGTCTGCCTTTACCTAAGCCTCCTGCATAGCAATAGCCCCATCCCCGCCGTGCTACGTACGGTTCCGGAAACCCTCCTCTCTTGATGCTCAGCGATGTCTCTCTTCGTTGCATCTTCAGTGCGGCCTTTCAAGCGCTGTTGAGCTCGAGTGGAAGCCTTCACAGGCTTCTGTGACTTGCTTCCTGTTTGCCCAGCTCTATAATTCATGAGCAACAGGACCAGCCAAGTGCATATGAATAGACGACTGCTGTTTAGCTCAACCATTTGAATGGTTACGCTGGAGTGCATCAAACGAGGGCAGAGCTTGTTTAGCCCGCATGGGAATACGTAACTGCAGGCACCATACTATGTCAGACTTGGTACGTAAAGCTACTGTACAGATTATAAATCTCAAATAGGAGATTTTAATTTAGACTGGGGTACGTTAAGCAACGTATCATAGGTCTGAAACGAATGATGGGGGGAAAGTGAGCCCTGTAAAGACTATACCCTCAAACAGCAAATTTCTTGCAATGAAAAAAATTGTTATTGGTCTCACTAGCTCAACTGTGATAATATTGGCTCTTGTATAAATTAGTTTCTTTTTTCAAGATCAAGTTTTTAGCATCTGACTTGAAATCTGCTTCACTCACAGCACCCAATTCAAATTAATTCCAAGTTTGCAAGTTAGGTTTAAACTTGCCATATACGAAAAATGAAAATGGCTTCAGCTGTTATTCCTGAGGTATAGCTATGGAACATGTCTAATTCCTCAGAAGTGAGTAAGGCTGAACCTAAATGGGAACACTTATTACGTAATTTTTTATGTACACCAGTTACTTAATAACTATTGCGGTGTTTTCATTTACTGCAACTGCAAAGTCGGGAAGTGTTATTCAATGGTGATGTCGTTGTGCAATACTACCCGTTTTAATAAAGGTGAAATCATCTTGACAGCAAATTTACGAAGAAACTCACGTGCATTTCTTAGTGCTGCAGACATGGGCCAGCTGGCCGTAGAGAAATCCACGGCTGCAGTCGATCACCAAATGAAACCGATCCTAAAAAAAAGTTATCGCGCCTTCGACGGAAAGTTCTTATGCAACGAATTGAGCCAAAACACTCCCTATTTCTGGCAAGATTCAGTGCCCCCGCAGCTGCTCTGCAAACACCAAACGCTGACTAAGCACGTTAAGTGCCGCAAGCGTTCGCTTGCTTGGGTTGGTATTCGATTCGGTGATCTTCACTATCACTTATGTCAGCATCTCTAGCCTGCCGCCAGTGCCTGTTTTATGTTTGGAATACAATGTCTCGAGCAAATTCCAGCTCTTCTCAGTGAAAATTCCCGTTTTAGTTCAGAACTCAGAATCACATAATAATTTCTGCGATTTTACATTTCAACTGTGAAGAAATTTGAATTGACTGGTTTTACAAAGCCATGTTTGAGCTATTTTAGGGAAACTTGCAAGCTTGTCTGCATATTCATAGTCACCGTAGCAACTCTGAACTTTAGTTTAAAAACTATAACGTACTCTGTATGAATGTTATCATTCGATACCATCATTAATAACATTATATATGATTGTCTCAAATAATCCTCTCAAACTGTGGTTCCCCAAGTGCCTTCAATTCATATTGCTGGGGTTGCGCACAAACTTGTAATTTTCATTTCTAAACTTTGCTCTTTAAAAAACTCCAAGCAGTGTCGTAATTTTATAACTCTTCATTTATTGTACATATTGCACATAAAATTACTATATTTTTCTCGTCAAACGCCTCACCTTTACAATAGCAGAAATTGCCCTTTGAACAAAAAAAAAAATATCCACGCATTACTGTTTTCAAATATCATAAGATTAGCGAAGAAAATATATATTAGACGCCTAAAACTAAAGGTTTCATTAATTAAATCATAAAGTTTGTAATAAGAGAAAACGTGTAATGAACAAATCTTAGTAAATCAGGCAGAAGGTTTCTGCATATAATTTCCAAATGTCACACCATCAGCAATGAAAGATGTCAATAATTTGCAAACCTGACATTATGCTGACATATTTGGCTTCGAAAAGTGCGTCGATAAAATATTGTCCACAAAGATCACAAAAGTCCCATAGACTGGCGACGAAAGAATGTGTTCTCCACGTCCTTCGTCTTCGCAGAAAAAAAAAGTCATTCTGTTCTGACTCGGATATTTTTCCTAACACATTTTGACCCGTAAATTCAAAATAATTGTTAGTAAAGAAAGCATATGAAGCTCGCACCAGCACTTCCTGGAATTGAATTGCGCATCTGAATCCTCTCAAACTATCAGAAAAAAGAAGAAAGATCGTCTGTTGTAACAATACATCATCTTGATGTCTAAATGCATATCCATTTCCAAATATCTCACGAACTGCTCAAATATTACACCTCTCCAATAGAAATTCACTTCAAAAATTTTCAAATATATCAGAAAGTTTTAAACTGGCACAGAATATATCAATTCTCCTCTGTAACAAAAGCATCAATTTGGCGAGTATATTTTTATCTCTAGTTATTCCAAATTTCGCGTAGTAATCCAAGCTTCGAGCTCAAGCACGCACCACGTATTCATACTGAATCTTCTCTCTTACTCAACAGAAAAGAATATCACTCTGCATAATTCATATATTCTCTGAGCTTACATCTTTCGATCTTCAAATATCTGACAGTTAACGAAGTAAGTAGAAGCATCTTGCTCTTTGCATATAAAGATACCAATTTTCCCTCGCTGACTTCTCCCATTTGCAAAGAAGAAATCAATCTCTTGTAACTGACAATTCCCATCTCGAGTCGTTCCCGATACGCCCTCAGGTCTGTAATTCCAGGCCCTTTCACAGATCAAGAACGTCAGATGGCTGCAGTTAGCATGCAGATTACGTCTCGTCTTTCAATTTTCTTCTTCTGCACTCGAGTGCAAGCGGTGAAGTTCAAAAGGCAGCTACTTTTTTTATCTCTCGTTTGATTCCAACGTGAAAATGATTCATAGACAGCCATGCAATCTTTATGCCCTTTTCTTACGAATTAAAACATCGACTTGTGGAACCCTTTCATCAAAATCAGGTTATCTTATGACTAGTTATGAGATTTACATTATGAGAATTGGTACCATAGGTCGAGTCTGAGGTTAATCTCAAAGTTATTTGCTGCGAATTTCATATTCCTCAACCAATAACGTTATCAATCTGTACTTCAAGCATCTCTTTCGCGTCAGCGACTTTTTTTTTTTTTTTTTTAACTAGACACCTTCACGAGCAATCATGCAAATAAGAATGCATTCGATTGGGCAGCGAAATTGAGTGTTTAAGGCTTGACTTCTCCGAATTGTCAAGCAGTTGCCCGGTTTAAGGCGTTAATTAACTCTTCATCAGTTACCTATACTCCTGCCATGATCTTAATCTTACCCGCTGACTATGAACGGGCTGCTTCTAGCACCTGCAACACGATTCAAAGTGACGTAGCTAAGGTTTCTCTCTATATCTGGACAAGTCAAATGGGCTTGGTGACGTAGCTAAAGTTTCTCTCTATATCTGGACAAGTCAAATGGGTTTGACTGAGATCGACGTTGATGACCCAATCGAACGTGTCCTAATTCTCAGTTAGGGAAGAGCTTTACTGCCACTATCTCCAGCCTTCCGTGATGGGCATATAGGTCAGATTAAATACCTATATTTCTAAATCTCGTTAACTGACACAATCACTTGTGTAGTTCTTTCCTGCTTCAAGGACTGAATTTGTTCATTACTGCCTATACGAATTAAAAATAGATCGAAAACGTTGTAAGTATAGGAAGAAACACTAAAGTCACGATAAAAATCATCGATTTATTGCATTCAGACCAGGCTGGTTTCGACTAAAAACGTCATTTTCAATTAATGCTTCTGAAAATAAAGAAAATGATACTGTAAAATAACATTCTATAGAGGATAAAACTAAATTGTCACTAACAAAGGAAAATAAGAAACGGTATGCGAATGTAAGCTTGAAGCTAACCTAACTAATATTGATATGCTTATGAAAGAAAAAAAAGGAGAAGGGATAAGAAGTTACTGAGTGAATAAAGGTACGGCTGTTTGGTCAGAGTTGAGTGTTGGTCTAGTTTTTAAAATTTGCAAAGATTCTAAAATTCTAATATCTGAAGCATTGGATGAACCAACTATTTCGAAATGTGCTAGGGAATATAAATGACCGGTCTACTCGCAATGCTGTCTGGGAGGTGAATGTGGTCAAACTGTGAGAGGAAGGTTCGTTCTGAAGGAACGTCCCATATGCCGATAAAATCTGATTTTAGACTGCTTCTGAGTACTTCCACCAATGTAAGAACTCGGGCAAGTCCCACAAGAATATTTGTATACAATGTTGGAAAGTAACTCAGAAGACAGTCTGTCCTTGTATTTAAAAAACGTTGTACTATTGTGAGATGGTATAATCTGTTTTTACTATGAGCTTAACTCAAAATTCCTTCTATGAACTTATAATTAATTGTGTTGGTAATTTATTTACTGCTTAATATAATACATGGGGTAGATTATCTCGAATGCCAAATTGCAATATTCCTAAATTCATAATTTTTGTCATTTTTTATTGAGTTTCTGTTTTTCTGCATTTTTCACTATTCCCATTCACTTTTGTCCATGTCTCATTTCCCTCTGTTTATCTTCAGTGAAATTCAAGTGCTACTCTGGTCTTCCAAGGACCTCCACGTGTAATTGCATTAAAGTTCCGTACTTGTCTCGTCCCTCGGTCTTGCTACAAGCTAGCGGCCTCTCACTGCCCGGCCCTGACGAAAGCTCGCACACTACTCAGGTTCTATTTTGTCTGTTAACGACTGATGTTTCCTCCTCAGAACTTCAACGAAAAAGCCTAGTCAGCAAATTACGACAGTGCCTGGGACGCGCCAACCAAAGTTTGACCTGTGACGGGTCATTGCCGATTCTCATTTCCAAAGTTTCGCGGAAAGGAAGCAGCTGCTGTTGTTGTTGGTAAATAAGGGTGCAAGAAATTGGGAAATTGTCCGTGGGCAGCAGCGGTCGGTGTTGCAAAATTCACTTCAGATTGGAAAGAGATGAGTTGCCTTCCATTAGCGAGTTCGATGGCGAGAACCTCAAAAGTTACAGGCAAATTAGAGCTCGTCAAGAGTGGCTGCAACATTCTTTCTCTCCAAGAAATTGCCACCACCAAATTTCCAAAGAGGAAATTTGAAGGTCTCTTGTTTGATGACTCCAGCCGTGGCTTCTAAAACAAACTAACGGATAGTACTGCTTTGATTTGTCACTTTGGCACTCTCTGTAGAGGGGAAAGCAAAAAATTTTCGT
Organism: Parhyale hawaiensis; assembly: GCA_001587735.2. NCBI lineage: Eukaryota > Metazoa > Arthropoda > Malacostraca > Amphipoda > Hyalidae > Parhyale > Parhyale hawaiensis. Next base: position 2,844,505 of record LQNS02278181.1, read on the forward strand.
TGAAATCATTCTTTGCACTCTTGAATGAACCTAGGCCATACAAAAGTGTTACACATTTGTTACATGTCGCCCTGACCTTGCAGAATAAGTATCTCTTGCAATGTGATCTATAAAATCATGCTTTTCAATGAAAATACTACATAATGGTTCGAAGACAACACATTAACTGAAAATTTTTGGGTTATACCACATACGAAGTATATTTTCTTATGTATGTACAGAGGGAGGTTTTTGATTTATTTGCTAAGTGCCATTCATAAATGCCCTGCTCACATGGGTGTGCCGACTGATTAAAATAAGGGAGCATCGAATATATCAAGTTCATCCCCTTTAACTTAATCATTCATATTTAATGACAATATGTGTGAGAAACTTAAGTTTGTTAGCCTTAAATTCCGAATTGAATTATTAGAAAATCATTTTTTTAGCAGCTGAGTACATTCAGTAGACTATATGTAGCGATGTGTATTAAATGGTAAATGGTATACATTATTCTTGTTTAACTACGTAATACACATTCAATATGCATCCCCAGAGCTCAACACTAGTGCGCTAAGCTTCGCTAGAGCAATCGTCATTCACTGAAGCAGTGAAGACATAGGTTGATGAATTTATTCCACACAGACACGGTTCACACGTTAGTGTAATGCAGTAGGAACTTTGAAACAGCTGCAAATGTCCATTTTCTAAAGTATTCTTGTTGCATAGCCATTAGAATATTCCAACTAATTTTTTTCTTTTTAATAAATCAAACTTTTTGGGCAACACCTAGCTTCATATATCCGATGCCTATTTAGCTATTAATTTCACCCAAATGCACTAGTAGTATCAACGATTAATGCATTTAGCAGACCCCTTGCTTTTTGCGACTCTCATTCTCAATATTTTAATCTATGGTTCTAATTAGTCTTAATTAAATAATATATGATTCTATCGAAGCGAAAGCCGTGCAGTAGAGACCGTATTCTGGAGCTTTACGCGTGCGTCCGAGTGGGGGAATGTCTGTCGACGGTTCAGTGCCTCTCAGATTCTCGTTGTTGGGGTTGTGCTGCGCCATGGCTATGGGTTTCAAGATGTGTTAGTAAATGTTACAAGACTGACAGACTGAGGTCTATTGTTGTATCTATACAATTTATGAGCATTTGGATATAAATTGCTATGTAAATCATGTATCTATCAAAGTTCCGTAGATTTTTCCTATTCATTATTTATAGTTACCAACATCAGTGAAGAAGTGGATTATTTTTTATATTTAAGTTATTAAGGGCTGAGTAACAGAGTTCTGTAATCTTGGATATGTACTAACTAAAGACGCGTGGTCCATAGAGGCTGCAATTTTTGAGAAATTAGCCTCTAACCGTGAACTTTTTTTTATTGAATGAATAGCTTGTACAGTACTGAGAAAAACAGTATCCTAATTAGCGATGGGGCGAATATCCACATCCGCTGTACATCAGCACCTTTTTTGATATCCGCATCTGTATCCGCGGATGCTAAAATGATATTATCCGCAACCGCATTAGCGGATATCGGAACTGTAAAATCCAATAAAGATCCACAGAAAAGGAGACTGAGATGTGTAGGTTTATCACTGTACACTAAACGCATCCACAGTGCTGAAAACTGCTAATTCTCATTTGGATTGAAATGTGTGCAAACGCTGTCCCTGTCAATAGTACAAGTGCAGGGGAAAATGTTCCGGGAATATAATTCTTTGAATGGAGAAAGAATATACATTGTGGAACAGTGCAAAACCACTTAATTTGTGTCCATTCCGCCAGAATAAACTGTGTAAATTGCTTTGTTTTGTTAATTTCTGAAGTGATAATAGCCTCCCATGAGTGCAAGTTGGTGCCTTGAATATGAAATTTTACAGCTTAGGCAGGTCTATAATTTCAACGATGCCTTAATATCCTTTTACTGATTGCTCCTCCTACTGTAGCTGACATCGTCCTCTTGCAAAGGGCAGTCAATACTTGTTCAGTTCAGTACATTCGTCACTAGAGTTCGCTAACTTGCTCCCGGTGCTGTACAGCCACTGGCCTTTTGGTCCATGCAACTTCCAACCGTCACTGCGTGTGGACAGGCCTCTTAGCTCTTGCTTATTCGCTTATAACTTAATTCACGGCCGATCTTAAATTTCCTTCTCATAAAACGACTATTAAAATATCGTAAATTATATACTCTTAATTAACTCAGGACCGTGCTCCTGTATCTTAATTACAATAAACGCATCTTACCCGCCGTTAACTGGATCAGTAAACGTTGAACCGCCACATCCACCGATCGTTGACAGTGCAGCGTTGTCTTCGCCTACCAAAGTGTCACCGCGGAAGGGTTGTGCTTCTATAGATGGAGTAGTTGCCGATCTATACCATGCAACACTCTCTGTTGAGTGTGGATGCTGGTGAATGGCTGTCTCTCTTCTGTATTATTGACGCAGTGCCCCTAGAGTGACACCATTATAACATTGTTAACCCTTTAAACCCGTCAATGGTTGACAGGATATGATGAAATTTGAAATATAAGCTTCATTTGACCTCATTTCAACGTATTTCAACCCATTTCCAAAAATAAGCATCCTATCGGAGATTTTTGAAATGTTCCCAAATGGGAACGTTGACGACTTGGACCCTAAGCATACAGGAAAGTAAAAGATCGGGTTGGTGAGCGTAACATGCTGTATTTGAGAAAATAACATTCGATAAACATGAGGAGTAAACGAAAAGACAACCCAAATGCACGTTAGTGCTACAAACACATTTAAACCAGCATATAAAAAGAAGGAAACTGTGAAGATATTGATTATAGAATTCTTTATGTCACTTTTTTTCACGGGTGTTTACTTTGAATGGTACGTATCAGTGCTTTCTTTGTGAAGCTTTTTTCCTCATTGCGAGCATTTTAACCACCAATTTTTTGGCATGTGACACACCGTCCCTGGCTGCTCAGTTCCAAAACGTGATTTAACACCATCGTATCGAACTGATTGCGTTTGTATTCCACATGGTCCTCCCCACTTCTCGTCTGAAGTGCAGATGATTCATTTTTGAGCCTCCATTGACAGTTCCGTGGATTTGTGAGCAGCAACCACAGACAGGTTCAGAGCATGCGTGGAAAGGTTCTACCACTATTTCTTAGATCGAAAGCGCCAAGGCCTGCGTTGGCGACGCGCCGCAACCTTTCACAAGTAAGTTAGATCGAATCTCAATCTATTTGCAGGCTGCATATGGTGACAGATGTCCCCACCGCCCATACCGATGTTATACATTCTGATAAGGTTAGGGTGAGACACAGTTATTTTCCTTTGTTTTCACCCTCCTTTCCTCTCTATGTACCGAGCAGGCGGATCGACTTCATAGTAGTTGCTTGCAACAGTTAAGACGCTGTTGTCATTCCATTTCGCGCACAGCACTGTTCCATCGGACCTAAAATCATAGTCACCAAGTTTCTTTTTTTTTCAGCAATTTAGATTCGATGGGACAACGGCCCGTACGATGGTCTCGTATTGTACTGCATGCCCGGATGTTTTTCTTCACAACATCTGCCAAAAGTGTACAACTAGTAAAAAAGATCTCAACGAACCCAGTGTGCGAGTCAGCATCAGTTATTGGTTCAAGTATGGTATTGACAACATGGGTCCCAAGTGGAGTCTTCCTTTTGTCATCTTTACCACAATAAATCTTGAAGTCGTATGGATAGCTTTTAGCGCTGCGCAAAATCCATAGTTCATAGCCAGATTTGAGAGGCTTGTGCTTCAAGTGCTGCTTGGCACTATGTAGTCTACGGTAAGGCACCATTGCCTCATCGACACTGAAACTTTCATGAAAAATACCAAACTGAGGACACTGGCCTCTGAGCATGTCGAACAAGGGCAGCCCTCTTACTGTTTTTGACGATACCAGATTATGGTTGTCTGAGATGCGCAGAAACTTATTTATAGTTCTGAACTTTTTTCAGCTCATCACTTTGGGATACATATGAGCTTCTATAGGTCTTCGCTTTCAGACCAATAGTTATTCTCCGACGGAATATGATGATACCCGCTGATCAAAATCAGGCCCAAAAAATGGGAGATTTCATTGTCGCTTACTGGGTAGTTTTGATCATTTTTGTCTCTGGTAACATACAGGCGCGTTTGCACAGCTACAAAACAAACCTCGACACGTTTGAACTTGCTGCCCCAAAGGCGCGCAACAGTCAGAAACCTGTAACGAATGCTACCGTTAGCCGCCAACGTTCCCATTTTGGAAACATGGTTTTCTTTTTATATTTTTACTAATAAAATGGAACCATACTTTTGATTCATTGAATTCACTTCAAAGTCCTAATATTTTAAAATTTATTTTCAAATGGATATCGGGTTTCGATAATTTAAGATGTGGATTAGCATGAGAGAAATGCAAAAAACGATAAACAAGAAAGCCCATTTTTTTCAAAAATCGTAATAAAAAGAAATACAGTAAAGAGTACTGGCGCAAAAATTAGATTCCGAATGCAACACGTGAAAGTCCAGGCACTGCAATGAATTTAAAAAGATAATATATGCGCAATTTTGAACATGTTCCCAAAATGGGAACGTTGGCGGTAAAGGGATAACTGGTGTCACTATTTTTCCTTTCTGCTGACCCACGGTGGTGGATGCTCCACTGTATCTCTACTATTCTACTATCTATACTGTCTAGGGTGCACTAGTAATTTTCCCTTATCTGATCGGTATTCCATTTTACCACTGACAATCCTACGATGCGTGGTATCTACTGTGTTTGTAAGGTAATCTCGTTGATAATATTATTTCCGATACCTTATAACAATTTGTGTTGACATGCTGCCATCACCCATACCAACTGCTTCCGGTAATCCCTCGCTGAACATAAAGTTTCTCGAGCGCTAGCGCGACCGACCAGTTAGTTAGGCTAACCGTGTCCCTGTGTCTTCCTATTTTCCAGTACGAACCTTAGCGCTGCCCTTGAAGGAACGACGTTATCGGCTTTCCTTCTTCGTCCACTGGGTGTTGTGTTCCCTTCGAAGGTCGCTATAGGTAAACAGAAGTATAAACACGGAGGAGCACTAAATGCTAGCTCATCTCTCCTTCAGTAGTCAGTAATTCTGATTGTATAATAATCTAGTGTAGAGGCTGAATAAGCGATAATTTGTAGCGTTATCATAGTAAATTCTTACATTGCTTTTGAGCTACAACCACAAAGATTGAAGCATCAACGTAGCAGTAAATTTCATCCAATTAGATGAATTTACTTCAATTTTTAATTAACGTAACAATTCATTTTGCACCCCTCCCCGAAAGGAAGAGAATGGGAATGAAACACCATATTGTACGAGAAAATAAAACACGGTGAATTTCTGCAGTTCTTGGTTGGCGCTTTTGACCGGTCGATCGCCCTACGGCCACTTCCAAGCTGTAGACGGGAGCGTTGGATCCTCCGCCCTGGCTTAACTTCTTCTTTCGGCCCTTCAGCATTCCCTGCCTAAATTTGGGTCGGTCGATGTAGCCGTGGCTTTAATCAACTTATACCTGGAGACCGCTACATCGTTCGGCTTTGGGAGGGACTACAGATTCTTTTCTATACATTTTTATTGCTGTTCAAAGCTACGACGGAAATTCTTTCCTATTTATCTATTAACCGTTGTAAGAGAAAGTTAGTGTTGACTTCACGTTGTAAACTTTTAACCACTTTTGTTGATCCTTTCGGCAACGTTTAATTTGCCATTTTAAAGCCACGCTCTACCATGCGCCACGCATCATCGAACAAATAAAGAATTGTTCTAATCCTTCTTGTTCGTGTTCTTTGCATTTCCTGCATAGCTAGGTTTGCTGAGAATAAAATTCCACATGAAAGACCAAAGCTATGCAAAGTAACCAAACTTCGCTTGAATTCATGCAATATTCTAAAAATTATAAGCTTATCTGTATTTGAGCTAATTTTAACTGTAACTTGCTTTGCAGGTCTTTGAAAACGCCCAGAAAAGGACACTTGGCGGCTATCGAAAATGTGCGGATTGTTGTTGCAGGCCTTGCAGATGATTTGTTTTTCATAAATTCAGCCAAGGAGTTAGGGAGAGATCGAAGAACTTTGTCTTCACACGTGGAGGACCATAACACCACACCAAGAAAAGATAAGAACAGAAACAGAAGCCTTCCACTTCGTAATATTCGAAAAATACGCAGACAAAGTAAGTAACCATCCAAACAGCAACAGGGCAGCCAAATTTGACAAAGTTTGCATCGTTGCTTTGTCCAGACAAACCCGATGCAATGTTTTGGATCCATTCGTGAGGAACGTTAAGCTTGTCGACAGGCCTCCGTTTTTGATCAAAACCCTTAAGAAAAATGCATTGCTTAGGCACGAAAATACATGTATAGAAATAAACTTCCACGATGTTCCCTTGACGGATGAGGCTAGAGTTACCCTTGGTGACCTCTGAGTGCGGGGTCCTCTCAGCATAGGTTGTGGGAACATGGTTTTCTTTTTCTATTTTTACTAATAAAATGGAACCATACTTTTGATTCATTGAATTCACTCCAAAGTCCTAATATTTTAAATGTATTTCTAAATGGATATTGGCTTTCGATAGGTTGTAACTTCTATAAGGAGGTAGAACTGTATCTTTTGGGCCACTATCATAGTTGACGAGCTTATCGAACCTCCCCGAGTGCCAGAGGATGTCAAATTGATGAATCAAGCTTACATAGCGTTTTTAAATGAGCATTTGTCACCATGGCTCGATGACTAGCCACTGTCACGTCATCGTCAAATTATTTTCGAGTACGACAAAGCTTCATCCAAATCAGCGAAAATTACCAGTTCATTCCTTGCAACTCTGGACGTCAGAGGCGAGGGTTCTATGACTTGGCCACCTTACTCTCCAGACTTTAATCTCTTTGAAGAGCGCTCGACAGTTCAAGAAAGAGGTGTTTATGAAGGAGGAGTCCAATTTGCATTGAAAGACATTTCGCCAAAAATTACTGATGTTGCTGGTACCATATCATTATTTCAAGTTCACCGACTGACTTCCTCAGTTGACAAAAGACTGGTTTACGTAATTTTAATGAGTGCAAGTTATCTCGACAAATATTGTGACTTGCTTCTCTGATGCATAACTGTTAAATTCATTCATTATGTTAGTTTATATATTTATATTGGTGTTGCAGGATTCATTGTTTGACTAAAACACAAATATGTTGCTGAAACACTGTTTTATCACCAAAAATGCACATTTTTCATAATTTCATCCACCTTCAGTACAGCGATTAACAGTTAAAGTTTATCAAAAATCTAGAACAGTCATAACATTGCTTATTTGCATGAATTCAAGCAAAGTTTAGTTATTTTACGTACCTAGTTGTGGGTTTTTAGGACACCAATATTCACTTATGTAAGATTTATATCACTTCAAAAATTAACAAAATCCTAACTTGTAATAAAGTGAGTTACACAGCTTATGAAGAATCATCGCTGGTTTGTTTTAAGCTCTGTTATAACACATTGCTTAAAGAATGAAAGATTCGATAGACGAGCCAAGGTCGATAAAAAATTATTCATATAAAAAATGAGCTACGAGAACACTACATGAAGAGCCTCCTATCCTACAAGTAACTCCCACATCCCGCCTGAAGCAAGACATGGTCTTACGAGGGTTTCATGCTACGAGTAAAGCGCATTTGGTTCACCGTCTCTAACGCAACTGGTTTGCTTTATAAACACTGGGAACTTTGTCCAAATTACGTGACGATCGAACACTTGGATTCAAGTTCGATCACCGCTAGGCAGAGGTAGAAGTATACTCAACAAGACTGCACACCGCAACTGCGAAAACTACAAGCACTGGTTCGTGCTGCAGATATAGGCCAACCGGCCGATAGGAATGTACGGCCGCAGTCAACAACGGATTGTCAAGAGCTGCGGCGCCAGCGACAGGAAGTTCTCATTTCGACCAAACGACGATCCCCATTTCTGGTAAGGAGCAGTACTCCTGCAGCAGCATTAGGCCGTCGATACTGCTGACTCAGCGGGCCAAGCTCAAGAATTTGTCTGCCTGTCTGCCCGCGCTTTCTGTGTTTGACAGCCAACACTCAGGCATTCTGCTACATCGGGTTAGCTTATTTAATTCATTTGCTAAAGTGAGTCTAACCCTTTCTAATATTAGGGAACAATTATTACACTAGGGTAAAATTGGACTGTAGTCATTGCAGTACGTGTGACGAAATCTGTACAATTGTCTACGAACATACAATCACAACAAGTCAATACGGCTAATTTTTCATAGGAGAATCTGCTAAGCAAATCGTGACTAATTTCAAGGCAGCGTTTAGCGGCGTTTCGTCAGGAAATCTTCCTTAATGTCGATGTTGTTTCAAAAGACTGGCTCTGTTTGTCTTCCTTCTCGAGCTAAATGAGGAAACTCATTTAAAAAAGGGCGCGTGTCGCTTCAGTTTGTTCGACCGANTTGCTCACAGTTTGCTTTATCATTGAGGCACCCTTGAAACTTTGATAAGTAACTGCACAATAGCCATTAAAATGTCTTCTGTTAAACAATCTTTCCAGTGTGTACAGAAGCTTCAATTTGTACAAGAGAGATAATTTTGCAAGCAATGATACTTGAAATATAGAGCAAGCAAGACTGCGTCACGGGTTGCAAAATTAGATAAGTTCAAACTTGCTATCTTTCAGAAAGACATAGTGAAAGCAGGCCCAAATTTCAGTTAAAATGCTACTTTTATGTAAGTAAAAATTTCGACGCTTGCAGACAATGTGAAAAATTGAGCTGAAAATAAAAAGGGTTTGCAAAGAAAGAAATACCAATCGAAGAGCAACGGAAGCAGCCTCCATATAACCGCTTTGAATTCGATGGTTTTGAGATCAAAAATACCTGAACAATTTAAAGGCGTATTGACTACATACCCAACTAGGAAACACACAGGCACTGGTTCGTGCCGTAAATAAATGCCCCCTTGGACCCAGAGAAGTGTACGGCTGTAGTCGACCACATATTGTCCCGACTATGGTGTTATTTTGATGGAATACTCGACAGACAACTGTGCTCCCTTACGCATTGGCCACCGCCTCCGCCCCCTCCCCCCCCATGACTACGAGTGAAAGAATTGCTCACGCTCTGCATTAAAGAGCATTAAGCCCTCTTTCCTCGGTGTAGGCTCAAACCTCCGCTATCTCGATAATGACGGAATCAACAACCTTAGCAGTGAGCTAATGATGATATAAGGAACAGATAATAACATTTAAATTTTGACTATCTAGCTCATGAATTTTTGAACGTACGTTTCTCCATTTAATTTCCCATTCTAAGCAAACAATGGCTTGACAAAGGAGAAGAGAGGTTGTAATTTTTCAGCGGTTTTCGACAAAAAGTTTTTAAATACGAGAAGTTGCAGCTCTTCCGATAAACCCCGGCTCACCCATTCAAAGCTGGACAGTCTTGATGAGCGGCAGCTGTTTTAGAGCAGAGATAAATTATCAGACAAGCAGCATTCAATGTTGAAGCTTAGTTCATCTAAATTACGCTCTCAAAAAATACTGCTGTTTTAATCAAAGTTTAAAATTGCAAACCTGTTGAGCATTTAATTATTTTATAACGATTTTATCATTACTTTTGGCTCAAACGTAACTAACAGCTGTCAGGATTTTTATGTGATTTTTTCGTTCTTATAAAACTTGTGCATTGTGTAGACCAAAGAGTTTCCATGACACTCAACACTGAGTGAGTGCATGCCCTCAAAAGATCTTTTGTAGAATTATAAGAGACGAAGATCATACTACTCAATACTATATAAATATGACCTAATAATTGCAATAAATGTTGTACTGAAAATGAAATTTTTTTTACAAATACAACTCAATGACCGCAAAAAAAACTAGAACGCCTTGGGTACGTAAGACCATCACCTGCGATGGGAGCAAATTTCATTGCCATCATTTTTTATAGCCACCTAATCTTAGTTTTTTGGCGTGAGCCACATCGAGGACAACCCACCTGACTCCCTGCAAAATTCATAAACATAGCTTAACTCCTTCTACCGTTATTGGGTGGAAAGCAAATTTCATCGCCGTCAGTTTTTGTGGCCAGCTAATCCTAGTTTTTTGCCATGGGTCACATCGAGGGCAACCCACCAGTACTCCCTGCAAAAAAATTAAGAAAATCGCTCAACTTCAACTACTGGCAAGAAAGCTTCCTACAAGCATCTGAACACTCATGTTGCACATACACTAGAATGGCCACATAAATTGTGTGACCAGCATAGGAGAGCGTTTAACTAAGAGATAGACATGAATTTCAATAAAAAGTGTGCGGTGGGCATACGGACACTTACTTACAAATGCACCTGCATGACTATGCCGAGAGCCAGTATCATGCGTCAAGAGACCTCTTATCCTGCATGCCTGAATTGCAACACATACAGTTTGCAATACTTCAAAACCTTGTTCTTTCATAACCCATGGCATTGCATAACTTTTGCTGAGTCTTTGCATCGAAAACGTAGTCGGCCTTTGTGTGCTAACGTGAATCATAAAATACAATTCCCGTAAGCGGCAACGAGTTGGCGCTCTGGGCTTTGACGCTCGTATTACGGCGCCGGGGGGGGGGGCGGCTTATGTTATTTTGTTTAGGTTTTTCTTTCACCGATTTATTTGAATTCAAAAGCTGTAATTGAAAAACCGTCGGCCGGTCTTTTAGGAATGTGGAAATTGTCAGCTGGTTTTGCTAGTCAAGCTTCCAGTGTCAGTGTTTTTTTTTTTCAAACAATGCTTTAAATTCCGAGCAGCACGACCGGTATTGCATTTTGGATAAGAGTAATTACGCTTCAATTGCTTAGGAATTTGTCCGACAGCCTTACCAACTTTCCACACAGTGATAATATCCGTAAACTACAGATAAAAGGCTGGCAGTTGGAATGCCAATAATGACCAGTAAATTTAGGGAAATTTTGTAAATTTTATCAGTGGTCTGGAGAATAGAGCTTTGGCTTTGGGGTTTGAACCCCGGCCTCGCAAAAATATATTACAAAATATTACACTTCAGCCTTAATCGATGGAGCCATATAATTGTATGGTAAACTTATGTTTAAGTTAAATTATAATCAGCCTATTCATTTGATTAACTGTGTTTCACTGGTACAATGTTATATAGGATAATCAAGTGTCAAGCATCTACTTAGTGCTTTACTCTACAGAGCATGTATGTTAGTTAGTGCTTCATCATTGCAGAATTAACACCTGCGCTCTATAGCAAGTGCTTATCAGAAAAATCATATTGTATTGTACGATTGTAGAAGTAAAACATAACATTCTGTTACATTGGTAGCAATTTGGACTTACAGTATGAATTTTGGTAATAGTTCGTGCTATGCTAATTGATCACAATTTGATACACCGCCTGATTCATAAGTTGATAAAATATTACAAAAAATTTTGCAAAAAGAAACTAAGGACGCTGCTCGCCAAAACCAATATTAGGCATCAAACAAAAATGGTGGTTTAACAGATGTTGCCATATGACATCAAGTAAAGCAAGCGTAAGCAATAGAAATTGNAAATTTTGCAAAAAGAAACTAAGGACGCTGCTCGCCAAAACCAATATTAGGCATCAAACAAAAATGGTGGTTTAACAGATGTTGCCATATGACATCAAGTAAAGCAAGCGTAAGCAATAGAAATTGCGGGAATTCAAAGAAAAACCCAAAAGAAATATAGAGCTTCTTTGTAAAAATTGCATTTTCTCCATTAAATTTATTGTCTTTTAAGTCCACACAATCATTCTCACTCACAACTTGATGCGAGGCTGTGCACTCTCACGTCAATAATGATACCGTATCTCTGCTACCGATTTTTAATATGGCACGACCTACGAGCTGCCCCTTCTCGCATAAAGTTGTGCCTGCAATAGTATAGTGCGGCCCCGACATTAATAGCTACTCGGGAACAACCTATTTCAGTAACAACCTGCCCAATAATAGCTACCTCTGTAACATACTGTCCACAAACAGCTTATCTTTGTAGCAAATAGTTCACGAACAACCCACCTTTGTAGTAAACACTTCAGTATCAGCACATATCACCTAACAGGAGCTTGCACCGGTCGAGAATCATTTTTCTTGTGATGCCACAAGTGACGCAATAATAAAGCAAAAACCTCATTGTCGGGGCTCTTTGTCTTGCACCGTAGCTGTCGATAACATACTGAAATAAGTTCGGAGAAAAAGCACATATTTCTAGAGCAGCTAAGCAAAGCAGGCACGCAAGATTCCAAGAACTATGCAAGCGTCATGTCGCAATTGTCTCCAGTCTGCGGTACTGTTATTGCGCGAGTCCACCAAAGATTGATGGTATTCGCATCTAATAAACACTCTCAAAAACACTCTCAACATTAGTATTCGGGCATCAAAGCACTACGTATGCATAGCGGCATGATCTTCACAAAAGCAGGGAATGCGTCTGCTTGTTGAACATACTAAATTTAGAATTTATATTTGGTGAGTCCTTCATCCAAAACGCGCTTTCAGCTATACAGTATTTGTGGTTCAAAGCACTAATATTTGTAAACGTCTCAGCCTGCAAAACAACAAGGAACGCTGTAGCTGATCGAACATGCTACAATAGAATTGCTATATTGCGAGTTCTCCATCAATCTTTCAGACTCAACTCCCAGCTCACGTACAAGTGATGGCAAAACGAGTAATGTTGCTAGTGTGGAATCGACGTCATAAATTGCATAATGTAACGTTTTTGTTATCCTCAGTAACTGTGGCACTGGCATGCAGAGATTAAGTAGCAGAAACTGTAGTCTACTTACTTGTTTACTTGGCTCTTTTCGATCTAGATTAACTAATCCGCCTAACTTCACCTTGTGCGAAACTTCAATCACGAGTACTATAATAGAGTCGACACTTTGCATTCAGTTTCTGGTTTCCTAGGTCTATGATCGCCAAAGACCAACTCCTTCTCTGCAGGATTTTGCTTCCAGTGTTATAGAATTTTACATACTCCTGAAATTCGAACAGTAGTGCTACAGTATATCCAATAGCCAGCCTTAACGTGTCCGATAAATTAACACAAACCGGTTTAAATTATCTCAATGCATTGTGAGTAGACCCCAAGTTCAACTTACTTTGCTTAGAAACACAACTAGAGTCCGCACGGGCACTCACAGCCCGCTGCTATACGACGAGCAAAGACAGACAAGCTACAGCTGTAGCACAGCACAACCTCCCTCCACAACAGTCAGAAGGACACTGAATCTACCACTTTGATCAGACAGTTTGAAATTGGGCGTGGACAAACACACGCACTGATAATAGAGACAATACTGTTCGCAATACTGACGGCTTTCACATCACTACAGTGGGCTGTGAATAGCAATAGCAAGTACAGTAGTCTGATGCCAGTGCAAGTAAACTTGTGTATCAATCATACTTGATGATATGATGATACCATTGACTGCATTAGCTTTTCAATTCACATAAGTATAACATTGGTATGATTCAATATCAATACAAAAACTAGAGCATTCTGAGAGTGCATACCTTCGCCAAGCAAGGCAATGTTAATGAAAAAATCAAATTGGCCTGAAATCAGGATTCCTTTCATTTATATCCCCAGCATTTGGTTATTTATGCCTCCTGGCAGCAATAACAATTGGTGGAAATTTCTTGATGAACCGTCCGTAAGTTATTTAGTTATGCTGCGACAAATACTAAGATAAATATTAGTCAAACACATAAACGAACGAACTGATCATTAAGAAAATTTGTTCATTTGTGCCTTTTAACATTTGTAACAATCCCTGCAAATTTCATGAAGATCAGTTCGTAACTTTTTGAGTTATGTTACTGAGAAACACAAAGATATACCTAGAGACAAACGGGCGAACAGATCAGTACAGAAATTTGGTCATGTTCTCCTGGTAACGTATCCAACTCGAACGCCTCGTTTCGTAATATCATCACCCGCGAAGAGAGTTGAGTCACTAGTTACAAATTCAATGCCGTTATTTTTAATGACAGGCTAATTTTAGTTTTCTGAAATTTTTACATCTCAGTCAACCCACCTGACTGCCTGAAAAACATTGTGATGATGGTTAAAACTTCTGTCTCTGTTTGGGTGGACAGGCAAACAAACAAAGGGACAAACAGACATACAGCCAACCTGTAAACGAAAACAATATCACCGCTCTCGCTTTGATCGCTGGGTGATAACAATTTCTGCAAATTTCTTCAAGGTCCGTCCATACTTTTTTTAGTTATGCTACCAGTAAAAAAGGGGCAGACAAAAACACAAGTAAACGATTGAACGGATCTTCACCCAGAGTTAATCATCTGTTGCTCCTAAGATGCATAATAATCGTTGCAAATTTCTTAAAATAATTCCATAATTTTTTTAGTTATTTTGGTATTAGACAGACTGATAGACAAACTCGACAAAATTTAACATCCTTAGCGGAGGTAATAATACTGTAGCACAAGCTAAACCCTAATTGAGCCAACTTCAATCTTAACTTTCCATGTATTGGGAAACGCTTCTTGATTTAAAAGACTCCATTACAAGTTTCATCAGCAAACTGGACTGTGACATTAACCAAGAATTGCATTGAACAGTAATACAGTAAGTAGAGCTTCAGATCACGGCGAAACCCGTAGTTTGAAGTACAATTTGGCATTCTTTGTCCTTTTTAGGTCATTTTCTTCACAAGGTTCAATCCAAACTGTCTATTTGGAGCCAAGGGGTAATTGTGATACATCAAAATTTCCAAGACTCTCAGATCTTCCAATAATGCAAAAACATGTCTTCTAACTTGTATATTATCATTTTTATTTTATCCAAATCTTAAATATCTTTTCTATGCAAGTTTCTGTTACCACTTTCATTTACATCGCTTGAAAAGTACGACAAGCTAGCAGTATTCAACAATCCCAACTTTCATTACTGCTGAAACATGTACTCTAAAGCGTCTGTTATCCTTTACTTCGTAACATGGATCAATCACAATACGCGTAGCTTGAAATTTAGGATAATCTATCAGTTTCCTAAAGTAATAATATTTAATCACACAAACATCGTACTCTTTTTCTCCTTTACTAACTGGTCAAGTTTTTGGTATGGGTTTTTAAGGTTCAATCACCACATGTATAATTTGAAAATTAGGATAATCTATCAGTAGACCACCGCAAAAACGAATAAACGTCTAATCTAAACGCGAATTGGACATGAAGTGCTGATTCCTATTTAGGTACCGTTTCTCTATAATGTTCCCTGCCTATGTGAGTATTTGTGTACACCGGATAATTCAACGGTATATTATAACAGTAACTTACGAACCAGCAGCCGTAACTCTAATGAAGCATGCATCTTTTATCCCCATTTAGTCATTTATACACAGCGTTTCTTCAACTGGGAAATTAGTTTAATGCAACTGTATTCCTTTATTTATACAGAGCTGAATGAGAAAAGCACCGCAAATGAGGTAGCACTTTTATTGTACTCTGGATAATAACTGCGCTTTCCCAAAGGAGTGCTTCGGAGAGACATAAAACTGGTCTACTTGTTTGAAAGTCTGCATCTTTGTTCCGGGATCTAACACGTGTCTTCCTTACACAATAAAATGAGCAAGGTACATCTCTCACTAATGCTTGTTTTCTCCTAGTTTACGTCACGCCAAAGCTAAACTATATATGTGAAAGAAAAATTTTAACTAGAGCGTCGTTAAATTGTGATCATATAATATGGTATTTGAGATCTGTTAACCGTTAAGTAAAGAAATAACTTTCATTTTTCGGTATCACTTTTTGGTATAATATAATTATACTGTGCAATATGCGTTACAGTCAAGCAAAGTATTAAGAAATACCTGTAGATTGTATGTGCTTCATGATGAACACAGGCATAGATAGTCCATTCTAGATCTCATGTAACTGTATATAGAGGCAATTCAAGTTAGGAAATAACGCCAATACAGCAATAGTATTCCATTTTTTTTAATAAGGTACAGAGAGCAACAACATGAAGCTAGGAGTTTGCAGTTTGCATGTATTTAAATCTTGCAAATTTTGTTTATTTTTTTTACCGCGCTGAATCTCATAAGGAGTACAGCAACAGGTAAAGGTGAAGTCCACTTTGATTGCACCCTCCAATGGGAAATCCATTCGCACTGGTTCGTGCGGAAGACATAGACCAACTGGCCCCGGTAAAAAATATAAAGCTAGGAGTTCGCAAGCTGCTTGAATTCGGGCCTTCATGACTAAAATATGTTCCGGCTATTAGCAAACGGAAGTACTGCTATAAATGAAAAAAACTAATGTAAGATATATTTGTTTCCTTAACAATGAAATAACCACTCTACTTTTCTTAATCATTTTAGATTGTTAAATTAGCATAAAATCTACCCACTGTCGCAATCAGTTCTCTGTTTTACTAAAGAAATATACTGCTTTATTAGATGGTGATACAATAGTTTGACTCTGTGTAACTTGGGATGTCTTACCTTCCTTCCTCCATTAGGTAACTCAGCTTGGTGAGTTTTTCATTCCCCTATAGTTCCATGCAAAATAAAAAATCAGAGTCATCAAGAAATCGGGAAGACGATGTAAGTACATAAAGCCCTGGTTTTGCAAAGTTATCAGTCATTAATACTATATTATTGATTTAAAACTTGCTTCGAACTTGTCAGACTTACTCTGAAGAATTGAAATTATCCATCATTAAATATCTCTGCCAATTATTTCCCCATTTTCGTAGACGTGATGCAATGCAGAAGATGCTTTTTAGGCTACTCTCCAAAAGTGCTTCTTTATGGACAGTTAGGAAAACATTTTCAATTTTCGCTGTTATTTGTACATTCGTCAGTTAAAAGAGTGCCATAACCTAAGAAATAACCAAATTTCTTCTGTTCTCATCCCTACCATTACAATTATGAGTAAACTAAATATGGGTTTCGAAATCCGTAGAGTCCTAATACCTATATACTGTATCTTAAATTCTGTTGTTAATTTAAGGCATATTCAATGTAATGATTAGCTAGGGAATATATATTAAGTTTGACTCTACTGCTGTTCTTATTTCCCATTCAAGCAAATGCAGCTCACCTCCAGTGATCATTAAACCATGAGCGCGTCACTCAAATCCGGAAACCCTAATACCGATTTTTCCCATTCCAAACTAAAATTTAAAAAATACGTTCCGTCATGCCAGCTTTTGATCACATAACCCTGATGGTCCCAACTTTTTGCGCTCTAAAAGTACAGCTTATAAAAAGCTAGAGGACCTCTCCGTCACTAAGCCAAAAAATGCTTGAGCTCCCAAAATTCCCGAATGAACTGCCATGTTCATATAGAAAAAGAAGAAAATGGAGAGAAGAGCCCATGCGATGAGTAGAAAAATACTGAATTAGAAACGCTTTCTCAACTGGAGATGAGGGCTGGCAAAAACCATGTTTATTTTTTTTTTTTTTAAGCCAAAAGCCACGGTTTTTTGGTTAAAACAAAAAAACGTGATTTTTTGGTTTATTTGGCTTTTGTGAATATTTTGTTTATTTTTCCAGTGTTTTAGGAATTTTATCCAACATTTAAAGGGTTTTTTGCTGTTTGGACACATGTAACTAGCTAATCCTCAACAATTTTAGTCACTTCATTTCAACTTCCTATTGTAGAAGAATGATTTTAAGATGGAAGGGTTACGAACAAGCAGTTAGAGTACCTGCATTTGGTATGACTACATCTAATATGCAAACTGCAGATATGTTATGATTTAAAACTGCACTATAAAATACTTTGAAAAGCTTGAAAACACTTCAAACTAGAGCACTCTGAGAGCGCATAGCTCCACCATGCAAGGCAATGGTAGCAAAAAATTCAAATTGGCTCTGAAACCATTATTTTCTTTGTATGAACTCCTAAATCTAATCATTTGTGCCTTTTGATAGTAATAACAGCTTCTGCAATTTTCTTGAAGATCCATTCATAACTTTTTGAGTTACACTGCTAACAAACGTTATGACAAACATGAGTCAAACATACAAACAAATAAACCTATCTGCACTAAAACTTGATCATTTATGTTTTTCAACAATACTAACACCTCCTATAAATTTCATAAAGATCTATTCATTATTTTCTGAGTTATTGTGCTATGAAGCATAAAATTAAAAACATTGGCAAACGAACGAACGAACAAATAGATCATTACCAAATATGGCCATTTACTTTTTGTTACATACCTAACGATTCATATCAATTTCATAAAAATCCATTCATAACGTTTTGAGTTATGGGATTGAGAAAAATGAGGAAGACAAACAAACAAACTAATGGGCATATCTTCACTAAAAGTTAATCATCTATTCCTCTTAAAATACCTAACAATCCCTGTAAACTTCGTCCAAATCGGTTCATAACTTTATGAGTTATCTTGGTGACAGACAAAGAGCCAGACAAACACGACGAAAACATAACCTTATTGGTGGAGGTAATTACAAATACAACTTGACAGAAATAGCAAGCTTCTAGCTAATTGATAACAGAGTCATGAACTAAAAAAAGTGAAACAGCTATATAAATCCTCTTGAAATGTAGAAGCACTCCAATATACTAAGGCATTTTGATAGATATAGCTACCTACTAGCTAATTAAGAGCAGAGTAATGAAGTGAAGAAAGGGAAATAGCTATATGCCTACATACTTCTCATGAGCTCACTAGTTATCTAATAGCAACTATATTACTACTTCTAATTTTCAGAAGATTCTAGCTTACCAGAATATAATTAGGTATGCATCTCTGAAATGAAATAAAGCAAAATTCAATAAGTTATATGTTTTTATTAAACATAAGTAATAGTTGACAATACCTGTCCTACACTCAAAACGGATTCCTGAAAAGAAACACATTAACTCATCCTTCAGTTGCGTGATACTTTCTAGAAGTAAAACTATTTATTTTGCAATGTTTGTGAATAAAAATCAACAAAAAATGAATAAATACCTAAAAATTTGCATAAAAACAAAAAAAAACATTGTTTATTTTGTTTGGTTTAAACCATGGTTGTCTTATTTGGTTTAAATAAAATAGTTTGAACCAAATAAAAAACCCAAAAAAATTGGTTGAAACCAGCCAACCGTGCTGGAGATCCTTAGGTTTTGAATTTCATACGTTACAGGGGTGGGCCATACAGTTGAACATTATATGGGCCTGCTTTCGACATTCGCCATATAGCCTAACCTGATATCCGGAAAAAAAAAACCGGGAGGAAAACCCTGGTTGGAAAAAAGCCCCGCTTTGTCTTGAAGCTTATTTGGAAGCACTATTCGTTTATTTGAATACAGTATATTTATTGAACTAGAGCTAATATTATAAAACAAATATACGATAGTCGACAAATTTTATAAAAATCTTAACGTTTCGGGAAATATCAGATTCCCATCATCAGAAAAGCGAATAAAATGCTAGGATGTAAAGGAATGATTAAAACGAAAGTTTACTACGTATGGATTAAGGGCAGTGTTTGTCTGGAGAGAACCAAAGGCAAATGACAGCAGCGCGCAAGGGGGGTCCCTATATAAGTGACGGATGACATGGGAAGCGGAGGGAAGCGGACAAGCACAGTCGGAGGCAAAAGTGTCAATCATGGATCGTGACGAGAGGCACGGCTGAAGACATTATGTTGAGGTTAGGTTTGACTTTATGAATATATAGTGATTCCAGAGTTCTGAGTTCTATTGGNTTGTTATATACCTAACAACTCATGCTAATTTCATCAAAATCCATTCATAACTTTTTGAGTTATGGCATCGAGAAAAATGACGCAGACAAACAAACAAACAAACGGATGGACATATCTTCACAAAATTTAATCATCTGTTCCTCCCAACATACCTAACAATCCCTGTAAATTTCATCCAAATTGGTTCATAACTTTTAAAGTTATCCTGGTGACAGACAAAGAGACAAACAGACAGACAGACTGACAGATAGACAAACACGACGCAAACATAACCTCCTTGGCGAAGGTAACTATATTACTACTTCTAATTTTCAGTAGCTTCTAGCTTACCAGAATATAATTAGGCATGCATCTCTGAAATGAAATAACACAAAATTCAATAAGTTATAGGTTTTTATTAAACATAAGCAATTGTTGACAATACCTGTCCTAACACTCAAAACGGATTCCTGAAAAGAAACACATTAACTCATCTTTTCAGTTGTGTGACCAAAATTTGATACTTTCTAGAAGTAAAACTGGTTATTTTGCAATGTTTATAAACAAAAACCAACAAAAATTGAATGAATACCAAAAAAGTTGAATAAAAACAACAAAAACATTGTTTATTTGGTTTTTTAAACCATGGTTTTCTTATTTGGTTTAAATCAAATAGTTTAAACCACATAAAAAACAATAAAACATAACCAACCGTGCTGGAGATCCTTATGTTTTGAATTTCATATGTTACAGGGGTAGGCCATACAGTTGAACATTATATGGGCTTGCTTTCGACATTCGCCAGATAGCCTATACTGTTATCCGGAAAAAAGCCCCGGGAGGAAAATGCCCTGGTTGGAAAAAAGCGCGGTCGAAAAAAGCCCCCCGGAAAAGAGCCCCAGTAGGAAAAAGCCCTGCTTTGTCTTGAAGCTTTATTTGGAAGCACTATTCGTTTATTCGAATACAGTATATTTAGGTAAACTAAACGCTATTGTGCCAAGCTAAATTTGACCTACCATTTGCATGTGTAAGCTTGGGAGGCAAAACATCTGAAATGAGTTATGTGAGATCAAGTTAAGTTAGATTTAGTTGGGTGAGCTTAGATTAAGTAAGCATAGGTTAGGTGAGGTTGCATTAGATTAGATAGGCAGCAGTACACGAACCAAGAGGCCCATTCCCAAAGAGACACCGGAACTTACGCCCCGGTCCTCATAAACTAATGCCATTATGTTAGTACGATGTAAAGAACTGGGGAAACGTGAGGAGAAAAAATAGAAGACGAAAGAAAAAAGAAGGGGGAGAAGAATCTCAGCCAAAGAGATGATCATGAATGCACGCAAGCATGATCGATAGCCACTGATGTGCGGAGCTTATAAATCAACTTGGAGCGGAAGTGAAAAGAAGTCTGCTTAAGATGGCCTGAGAAACTTTGGCCGTTAAGTGCTTGCGACTCGTGGTGGAGGAGTTCTTAGCTGTGGAGGATGTCTCTCCCAGTGTACACTAGCGGGCAAAATAAGAGAACGATTTTATTTTTTGAAAATAAAGGCTAACCATGTAGAGTAGGTTAATGAATCTTTTGATGGGGCCCTAAGGAATGTATTTAACATATTTCTACAAAATATCAGGACAACCATAATTATATTTAATACATTAGAGCAATCTAACAAACAATAACAGAAATTGAACAGTGCAAAATAAGAGAACGATCGTCTCTAAATACAATTTTACAAACAAATAACGAGGAACAAAGGTCAATTTTAGGTTTAGAAAAATTAGTACGGAGTACTAAAACCTTTATTTTCAATAACTTTAGCACAGCGACGATTACACATCACAAGTTTCTTACAAAACTCTGGAGTTATTTTTTTCCATTTCTCTTCAATTTTAGTCCACAGATCTTTTACTGTTGATGGTTGTCGTTCTCTTACATTTTCACCTATAATTTTCCATAAATTTTCAATAGAATTAAGGCCCGGGCTTTGGGCAGGCCACTTCATAACATCGATATTCTCTTCCGCAAAATATTCCTTCACTTCCTTTGTAGAATGGCACGGGGCATTGTCCTGCATAAAAATTGCTGGCTGGTTTGGTGACGATCGTAGAGATGGGATAACATATTGCTGTACAAGATTGAGATACACATTAGCACTGACAGTTTCTTTAATGGCCACCAACGGTCCAACTCCTTCAGATGAAAACATGCCCCACACCATTATGCTAGCTCCCCCATGCTTTACAGATGTTTTGAGACATTTCAGGTTCAGCCTGTCACCTGTTGCATGTCTAACATACCGTCTGCCATCAGATCCAACCAAATTAAATTTACTTTCGTCGCTGAAATGCACTCTTTCCTAACCTTCATCTCTCCAAACGATGTGCCTTTCCGCATATTCAAGTCTTGCTTTCTTATTCTTCTTACTGATAAGTGGTTTAGTGGCAGGACTGCGTGCCTTTAACCCACATGCATTGAGGCNTTTAAATACAGGTAGGCAAAACTCCAAACCAAACGATAACAGAAATTTTAGGCGTGGCTGTAGGGTAACATTAGAATAATTAAAAATGACGCTATCCGGGTTGCAAGAAGTTAGGTTAGAGAATGCGCCTAATTGATTTAGTTTTCTGTTGTGGACTGATTTCGTTTTATCAATAAATTTCCTATTGTTGCGGTAAAGCATATTTATGTAAACTAAACGATACTGTACTAAGCTAAATTTGACCTAACATTTGCATGTGCGAGCTTGGGAGGCAAAAATATCTGAAATGAGTTATGTGGGATTAAGTTAAGTTAGATTTAGTTGGGTGAGCTTAGATTAAGTAAGCATAGGTTAGATGAGGTGCATTAGATTAGATAGACAGCAGTAGGCGAACCAAGAGGCCCATTCCCAAAAAGACACCGGAACTCACTCCCCGGCCCTCTATGAACTAATGCTATTATGTTAGTACGATGTAAAGGACTGGGGAAACAAGAGGAGAAAAAATAGAAGACGAAAGAAAAAAGAAGGGGAGAAGAATCTCACCCAAAGAGATGATCATGAATGCACGCAAGCATAATCGATAGCCGCTGATATGCGGAGCTTATAAATGTGAATGGGATGGAAGGGAGAAGTCAGCTTAAGATGGCCTGAGAAGCTTTGGCCGTTAAGTGCTTGCGACTTGTGGTGGAGGAGTTCTTAGCTGTGGAGGATGTCTCGCCCAATGTATGTCAAAACGATTTTTAAGCGAGTTGACCGACTCCGTACAACAACATCGGAAGGCAATCATTTCCAAATGCTGACTATGAAATAGGGAAAGAACTGCTGACTTAAGGTTGTTCTTCGAGCTTTATGCGATTATTAATGTCTCTTTCAAAGAGTCCCGTCGTAGGTACGTCGTTGAAGCCATTCAAATACTTGAATATTTCTATTAGTTGCCCCCTGAGTAATCTTTGCTCGAGAGAGATCAGACCCAGTTGTTTTAGGCGACATTCATACCACTTGTTTCTCAGCTGAGGTATCAGTTTCGCTGCTCGGCGTTGGACTCTTTCCATGTTATCGATATATTTACAGACATGTGGCGACCAGAATTCTGGAAATTCTAATTGTGCCCTCACTAATGCCTTGCACAAGAGAGAGATGATGTCCTTGGACTTGTATTCGAAGTTTCTGGTGATGAATCCCAGCACTCTGCTTGCCTTTTTCACACTCTTGTCAACTTGCTGGCCGTGTCGTAGTTTATAATAGTGATTCCCAAGTCATGTTGTTGGGTGACAGGAGCCAATTTCGTTCCATTCATTTTCAATGGGGGGGAAGGGCTCACCAGCTCTACGTGCATTGCTGAGCATTTTTCGACATTACAGTTCATCTGCCACGTTGCACTCCATTCCATGAGGCGGTCAAGGTCTTGTTGGAGCTCGGCTCTTTTCGTAGTGGATAACATAGTTTAGTATCATCCGCAAATTTACTGATTTTACTACAGATGTTACGATGTAGATCGTTGATGTAAATTGAGAACAGACATGGGCCAAGCACGCTACTATGTGAAACCCCTGATGATACCTGTGATACCTGTGTAAGGCAAGCTTATATTAGTGAGGTTAGTTTATGCTAGTGAGGTTTGGTTAAGCTATATGAAAGGAGCCCAATTTTATATTTGAACTTATTTAAAGTCTAAAAATCGAGTCTATCGGGTTAGGCCTATCCAGGAAGCATAGAGCGTAATGAGAGGACTCACGAAAAAGTAGCATCACAAAGTGACGTCATGAATGACATCAGCATCGACGAACGCTCCGGCTGAGCAGCTTATGATAATATTAATAATAATAATAATAAGTTCATTAATACACTGGAAGAAAACAAGTAGCATAGAGGTATCGCAATGAAACGTGCATTAAAATATATTATGCTTAAAACAGTTCCCGCTCTACTGAGTTATCTACCGAGATATCTATAATCAGAATTATTTTACAACATACACCCTAAGATTCAAAATATAAAGATTGTAAACTAAGATATTCAACCACAAGCTCAATTTAGATATAGATAAGACGAGACACAAGCATCGACCACATAGAACGAACTTCAGCAGCGCGAAACATATGAAGCGAGTCACCACATAATATTTGCTATTGAGAATCGGTACGTGTACCTAAGACTGCCCAGTGCCCTCACAATCCGAAAATACAGCAACCTGGAGCCAGACAATACAGACACAATCTTTATAACTATTCATCACCTCTATTTGGATCAGGTGTCAAGTCATGACCCCCCCCCCCTTCCCTCACGGGATTGAGATTCGGGGAATTATTATCATACTCAGAAGTCCAAGTCTACGTTTTCTCAACAAAGGCGACTTCACAGAGGAAGAAAGAAGGGACACAAAGCTTGACGATAGACACATGGAATTCACGGACGAAGATATCCCCACTCAGGATCAACGCGCATGGGAACAGCAAGTCGGGAAAGAAGAGGGAGAACAGTTGGAAGAAAGATCAGTAGGAGCATGAGAAGGGAAGGATGCACAGTGGGCGCAAAAGGCAAACGTCGAGAAGGCCTAACTAACGGCTGAAGTAACTTATAGGGTCCCACTTTGGGCGCCATTCCTTGCGCCTGGGAAGGAGAGGAAGAACAAAACAAAGCATCGCCTGGACCAGCACAGAATTGGAAGGAAGCAGAGTGTGCACGAAAGGAAGATGTCCAGAGGGCTTAACTATAAGGTAAGCTTTGTGATGAGGTCGCTGCTCCCATACAATACAAGATGGGCAAACCTAACTAACCCAACTGTACGCCCACCCAATGCCCCATGGGAGACACGCAAAGAACCATGGAACTCACACACGGAAGCGCTCAAAGACCGGTCCTCTGCACATTGGTACACAAGTCGGGTCGCTAGTAAATGCATGTGAAAGGGTGAAATTACATTGATCTCTGACTGTACAAAATATTCATTGATGGAGCAAGTAATGGCTTTTAACAGTAGATTTGAACACTTTTGTGTACAGGTACGAGCAGAAGTTCGTTGTTCATTCCAGCAATCTATCGCTTGATACAGGAAATTTTCTGGCTCATGGAAGTGCGACAGCAGTAGATGGCCAGATCGCCTGCTAGCACCCTACGAATTGCGTAGCAATGCTCTACCTGGCATGAATTGGTTTTACCAAAAAAAAAGTGTTTATGATGGCCGTTAAGCATCTTGTGGAGCTTTAATACACAGAAATAGTTGTACACCTGAGGAAATTTCAGCAACGAATACGCTGAGAATCCATCGACGCCTACATTCGGTCTCAAAAATTTAACCACCCGGCACTGTATTCGGCTTATTTGATTAATCAAGGATTTATTAGCTCAGCCCCATACTATTATCCCATATATTAAATGACCGTAGAAAAAAAGAGTAATAGAGATATAACAAGGTGCAATGTGGAACATGAATTGATAGCATACGGATTACTGCCAGTGCTTGAGATAATTTAAGAAGAACGTAGGCACCGTGCTGGTGAAAGGAAAGCCTGTAGTCAATTGATATTCCGAGAATTTTGTCGAATGCGTCCGTTCAATTGAAGTTTCCCTAATTTTAATGATTGGCTCATAAGTAACCTGTTTCTTCGTAATAATGAGAAATTCAGTTTTACTAACATTGAGAGATAATCGATTCAAGCGAAGCCAGCTATCAGTCTTACGAAATTCCTCATTATGATAAGCGGTAGCAGACTGAAGATCTCTATTAGATGCAAACACTGTAGTTTCGTCGGCATAATGAACAAGGTTAACGTTAGTTGAGCAATGCATATCATTAATGTAAATTAAAAAGAGCAATGGTCCGAGTATGGAACCCTCTGGCACACCCCTAGTTAGGGTCCCACTCCCGGAATGTACATCACCAACACTAACATACTGAGTCCTACCACGCAAGTAAGACCTGAACCAGGCTTCAACGGGGCCCCTAACGCCAAGTAGGTTCAACTTTTCCAGCAAAATGTTGCGGTTTACGGTATCAAATGCCTTGCTAAAATCCAGAAATATCGACAAGAGTTATTCACCATTATCTATCGCACTGTAAACATAGTCTAGAAACTCACAGATAGCATCAGCTGTACGTGAACGTGATCGAAAACCAAACTGAGTATTACAAAGAATCGAAAATATTTCTAGATATGACCAGAGCCGCTCGTACACGAGTTTCTCGAAAATTTTGCTGAGAACTGGCAAAGTTGATATTGGCCTATAATTTTTTACTGTAGTTTTGTCACCGCTTTTGTGAATAGGAACAACTCTAGCTATTTTAAGAGCATCCGGAAAAGTCCCTGCGGAGATTGACTCATTGAAAAGATTTGCAATGACGGGAGATATAATATTTGCAACGTTTTTTGTAAATGAAATTGGGTATTTCATTTAGTGGAGCTCCCTTCAGTTTCATGGAAATAATTATATTTTTTATCTCATTTGCTAAAGTAGGACGAACAAAAACTGGTTGGTTTATCGAAAAATTCGTCAAGAAGGAAAAGGATTTCTGTTAGAAGAAGGAATTGTTCATTCAATATCATCAGCAATACTTGAAAAAGAGGTATTGAACAAATCGGAGATAACTTTAGGATCTTCCTCTACAATGCCATCGATATTCAATTGAGGCCTCACTACAGGTCTGCTTCTATTTTGAATGGAAGTAATAGTTTCCTATACTTCTTTACTGTTATTTTTACACATAGTAAATATTCTTAGAAAGCAATTTTGTTTTGCAGAACGAAGTTTGTAAGTTACAGAGTATATGATTAATTTTGCCCCAAAAATTATTGTCAATTACGAATTTCATTCATTAAGCACACTAATACACTAAGAAAATATATACACATTGAGCAATAAATAATTTATTATGATTATTATATTCAGAAGTTTAAGTCTCCGTTTCCACAACAAAGGCGATATCACTGAGGAAAAAGGGAAGGACACACAGTATAATGATGGACACGTGGAACCCATGCATGGGGGTGTTCCCATACAGGATTACCACGCATGCAGAAAGCAAGTTGGGAAAGAAGAGGAAAAAACAGATGGAAGAAAGATCAGTGGGAGTAAAGATGGGAAGGAAGGAAATTGGGCACGAAAGACAGACGTCCCGAAAGCCTAGCTAATGGCTAAGGTAACCTACATGGTCCCCTGGAGCGCTGCTCCCAATAACATAGGAGGGGCGAACCTAAACTAATCTAACCCTATGGCCCATCCTATGCCCCCTGAGGGGGGAATAAATGATTATCAGTAGAAAATTGCAGTGGAGGCTGGTGGAAACTTTCTCAGCACTAGAGGCAAAATCAGGACCGGTTTGGCCCCTGGTTTATCTTCTTCAAACTGAAGCCTTATTTACACTACATATTCAATTCCAGTGTACTTCAGAAAACATATTTAAGCATATCACTGTATCTGCTCGACTTATTTCATTCAATCTCCCGCTGCTGACTTGCCAGCTATTTGAATTGTATCCATACACAAAGCACAGTAAAATGATAGTCGTCAACTACAGAAAGTTCGAGTATAACTATTACTATGCATGGTTTCTCTCGCGTCAAGAATAAAACACTGCTTACATTTTTGGTTAGGATTGAGAACCCAACCTACGAAGGCCTGTGGTCCGACCCTCATATACTTCGACTCGTCGGTTTGACGTCATTTGACTACATGCGGTCACGGCTAAGTTTTATTTCAGTCCCGTTGAGTCCTCCCATTACACTCTTTGCTTCCTGAGCCCATACGACAGAAATTGCTTGTATAGGAAGAGTTAGGTAATGACACAAGAATTGAAACCAATAGGCAAGGTTTTGGTGGGCGAGGCCTGGTTTTCTCTAAATCTCAGTTATAAAAAACGTTCAGGTCAAGTGAGGTGAAGTTAGGTTGAATTAGGTTAGAAACTAGGTATTGTTATGTCAGAATAGGTACAGGTTTTGTTAGATGTGGTTAGAGTAGGCTACGGTCAATTAGAAAAACTAGACTAGGTTAGGCTTAGTTTCATTAGGTTGGGGTAGGTAAAGGCAGCATTGTATAAATTAACTTCCTTGATAATAACTTCGTGTTATAAATGTACATTAGGAGATAGCCGGGGGCTTCTTTCCTAACGGGGTTTCCCGGGTGGCTTTCTTGCAATTTTATCCTACCGGGGCTCTTTTCCTATCGGGGCTTTTTTCCTCCCGGGATTTCTTGCTATACCCCTTAAACTGTATACAGTCATACATTTTGTACACTGCAGTTGTCTTGTGGGTAGGCCGCAGCCTTTACTTGTTGCCGTAATGTGAACCAGTCTATCGAGAGCAGGACCTATGATAATAATTCTCTTGTCGCCCTTTTATCGACTTGCACTTTGCTATACTGTATTGTATACTGTATACTGTAGTATGTTAACGTTGTCAGTTGAGTACACTGCAGCCTCCACATTTTGCGAAACTCGAAGTGACAAAATATGTCCGAGCCATCTTCAAGTTCGCTCATAGTACGGAAGATCGAGCCGCCTCTTTGTCAGATAAAGGATTCTTGCCGTGTTTGACTTAACGAGTCAAAATTTCTAGAATTTTGTCTTTACCGCCGGGATAGTGGCCCTAATCGGAAATGCAAAGTGGTCGGAAGGTCACAGTTGTCACATGGGCCTTCGTCTCTTATGATAGAGTTTTGACAATCTTTGGATGACTGCAGTCCTGGAGCCAGTGGGTGTTTATCTGCAGAACGCACCAATGTATGCGGAGTATCCAGTTGGAGAGTGCGTCCAAGTTGATACTACCATTACAACTACCTTTAATATAAATTTTAATTAGGAGGGAGGGGCACCATGACCAAAGTTTTACTGTTGCTATGACATTAGCCTGCTCTCTGCAATCATCAGCTAACTATAAGCGTGTAATTGACTTGTAATGCAAGCACTCTTTGCATTTGCCATAGCAAGAATTTATCAATTGCTAATATACCCTATAACCGTCATTATAACATAACTATAATATGGGATTATTTACACTATAATGCAATAGAGCAAATTCGAATTCATAAAGGTTAGAGTCTACAATAAATTCAACAGTTAATCATAACTGTTGAATTTATTGTAGCCTAACCCTTCGAAGTTACCGCATAGAAAACATGTGTCCATTGAATCTAAGCTAATATTCAACTTCGTACTTTATCACCCTATTGCGAATTGACTATCTCTTGATGTTAGCAGTTACAGCCTTGCAAACAGAGGTATCAAAATATAAGTAATACTTCATATCCAAAACCAAGAGTTCCAGTTCTGGAAAGAAACCTGATGAATTTATAAGACGAATCTCCACTGTACTTAGCGCGTTCAAAAATTCTTGGTAGAAGGGTAACAGAAATAAAATTGATGGAAATGCACATTCATTGAGCCTCACAATTCTTCAACACACTCTCCTCCAAGGCTTATGCTCTTCTGGAGTGTGTCATTCACTTGAGAACGCATTTAAATTACTTTATGTTTACTTGATGTAGATGAGGCGACCCACCTTCTAGGGCTCGGGCGCCCAACAAGCAGTTATACATTCCAGCTCTAAATTTATCCTCACAGATTCCAACTAGGTTTTCTGTCAACTGAGGGAATAACCTTGAAGTCATTGGGTGCGAGGTCAGAACTACAATGTGGATGGTCATAAGATGCAGCACGCCTTCTGCAACAAATTGGCGAGGTTCGCCAAAGAAAGAAAAAACTGCTGGGAACAATATTCCAAGGGAAGATCTTTCAAGAGGAAAACACTTAGAACACAAGAGTACACCCACATTTAAGTATATTGAGTGCTTTGCAAAGAGGATGACATGCATGCAGAAGTGCGTAAACCCTGGAGGAGGCCCAATAAACGTGTTCCTTTGCTAATTTTACTCTCGTTACCCAGTTGCCAAAACCTTTTTAACGTCCTACGTAGGGACAACGGCACTAATTTTATCTCGCTCAGATTAAGGAGATCCAGTTTTGGAAGCGCAAGCTTAGGATAGAATAACTCATATCTATGTCTTTTACAGACAACACGATAATATCACCTTACCGAAATTGGATAATTCCCATTCTTGGAGAAAAAAATTACTCACTGAAGGACTAATCTCCCTGCTCTTCAGATAACACATTAATATCACCTTACCGAAATGAGATAATTCCCATTCTTCGAGAAGAAATTACCCAACGAATAACCCATATCTCTCTGGTACAGAACAGATATCATTTGAATATTATCGTAGGGAGATTAGGTAGTTCCAGTTCTGGGAGCAGAAATTACCAATATCATTTAGAAGAGAGCGAGAGCACGACGCAGCCAGCACGCCAGACAATGAAAAGGAAGCTCTTCCGATATTATTTGCTTCCGCCAAAGGAATGTTTGCGCTTGCGTAGCCCAAGTCTCGGTTTGGCGAGCATGTTTGATGAGCTAAGGTTTGCAGTAGACTACCTTCACGATCCCTCAATAATGTTTGAACTTCTGATATTGTTTTAATCTCGGCAGCAATGTGTGATTGCTGCCAGGTCTTCTATACAGTAGGTGGGAGTTCCATTCTGTCAATGTTTGGTGGGCTGTAGATTGTGCTAACGTTAGTTGGCTTTGCAGATGGACTTGGCATCATTACAAGATTGGTTCAAATATTGGCGTTTCTGTCTATGTTGCAGAGTCTTCACCACTGGAGTTCCGGGCGAGGTTGGAAGGGTCCCTGCATTAGAGGTTTCGGTAATGTTATATAGGATGCGGTATAGTTTCTTAAGGCTGGATTTGCTCGAAAATTAGACTTAGTTTTCAATTTTTTTTAGTTCCGGTAAGATTGGAGCGGCTCCTGCCCTGGAAACTTGAAGGCTCGTTCGATTGGTTCGTCAAAGTCGACATAAACCAAGCCCACTCGCCCGAAGCCTCAGACAGGTGCCTTGGCTTCGTCCAGTTAAAGGGAATTCAAAGCGTTAACTTTGAGTCAGTAACCCATGAGACGGCCGGAAACTCAATCATGCTCCGTAAATTGGAATTTCTAACCGTCTCAAGCGGGCTTGGATTAATTTTAACATCTGCAACACGATTCAAAGTGCAGAAATAACGCTCGTGTATGCAGTTTCGGACGAGTGGGCTTGGTTTATATCGACTTTGACTAACCAATTGAATAAACTTTTAGTCAACTTTATGTTAGATGATTCGTAGTCATTTAGGTTAAGTTGATGCAAATATCATAGCCTTATTGGTTTCCATGGTTTGACACGACTCAACTCCTGTCTGTGTAGGAGTGGCTTGTGTACCAGCGGCGCTTTAAATGTTGAATGAAAGTCTGCATTCAACTTTTTATATCAGATGAATTTATTTGAGTATTTGTTGTGCATTTAGGTTTCAAAAAGATAACCTACTTCATACTTATTCTAAATTATTTTAATTTTCGTGGTTATTCCAAAAACTGCAATACCTACACAATGACAAGTATCAAATAAAAAACGTATTTGCTTGAGTAGCCTTGTTTTTTTGCAGAGATACACTATGCTAACAGAAAAAAATGCTACTTTATATTGGACTTGTTTGCCAGCACTTAACCTAAGCCATTTCTTCGGAAAAATATTAGCTGTTTGTTGCAGTTTGATTTGCTGAAATCGGCATTGCAGTTTCATACTGAATTACAAGTCGCTTCAAGGCAAGTTGAAATAAAATGAAACAAATTCTTGGAGAACTTTTCAATTTTCAAGGTTGCATTGGACAATAATTTCATTTTTGTCGTTTGCCGTCGACCATCGAGTCAGGCCTCGCCTCCTAACAGCTCGCCTGACGAGTTTATTTGGCATTCAGAGCCTGCAGACGCCGACTGCCATTGCTTCTAAACTTAAGCTCCGAAGCAAAAAATCCGGCAACTGCACAGTACTTTCCCGTTTAAAACACCCGTAAGGAAGGATGGCTGAAACTGGTTTGCAACTGTTATGTGAAAAACCTGAGCACAAGAATAGTGCAACTATACAGTTCCGTTCTTAAATTAACGATCGAGAAAACAATCTTTGATTTCTCAAAAGCAATATTGAAAATTTTTTAGGTATTTACAGTTATTGTAGTCATTATTTTCATATACATTACACACTTTGCGTTCATTTGAAGGTATAGGAATATCGCTATGGGGAAATGAAAAGTACCTAAGATGTTGAGGTGTTCAAATTAAGAACACGGTTTAATTTTTTTTATTTATTTGTTTATTCGCTTTTTAACGACCCATACGTCCAACTATTGGTGAACTAAGAGTGAAAATGAAGATAACAATATTTTTATCATTGCTTAGTCATTGGCTTTTACGGCCAAGCTTAAAAATTTAGTGTTTGCTGAACTATTCCTCTAAAATTACACGATGGATAAACAGCGTTTAACGGAAACGTGACCCTCAATTGAAAATTACAGATTATTAATTTTCCTTTACAGTAAGTGATTCGGTAAAATTATAGACCAAGTTTTTGAGAATTTTACCCATCCACAGTAAATCACAAGAACCTTTTTTTTTTTAATTTGCAACGCATCCGTTATTGGAAGGAACATTCTAGGCATATGCATTACCTTCGTTCCTCATGTAAGAATAAGGGATTTTGTACAGTGGGTCGATACTGAAGTTACCCTTTTTTCAACTTGAAGCCCTACACCTACTGAGCTTTAAAATAAAGTAATCAAGCGGAGCATAGAGAAACAGAGTTTCTGTTGAAGTAATACATTCTGTGCCACCATTTCAGCAAGGCGTGTCCCCCTATTAATAAAAACCACATGTCATCTACATATGAAGGAGACTTGTCTTATAATGAACTGCTGCCACTTACACGAATAAATGTTTCTGCGACTTTATTTATTTGCAAATGCTGCGAACATCTGTTAGTGCAGGTTGCTTAAAGATATGTATGGTGCTGTTCAACTCCTGGTCCGTATCTCCGTAGATTTCCCAGGTGTGTGGTTTCTCGCAGCAACGTGCATTGGAAAGAGAGCTATCCTCATACTCACATAAATGAACTGAGAGTTTTCTCAATGCCCTTATCTATTTAAGTTATTGTGGAATTCTTGTAAGTTTTACATTATTCTCCGGTAAACTTACCTATCCAGAATACTAATATTATATTGGAAAGCTTCTTACTGATATGTATTTTGCCACGGTTTATAATAAACTGAGGAATATAAGAACAAAAATAAAGTTGTCTCACTAAGATCAACGGTGGGTAGCTGATATTTTTACGTGCAGTAATCGAGGCGCCATGTTGCTAATGACGAGTAGTCGGTTCATACGTTAATTTTGTGGCATGATGAGTAATTTTTTGTGGAGCTACGGGATATTGCAGTCAATCTTTTTTAAGTCCTGCAATGTGGCCGCCGAATGTTTTAGTTAATGAATTATTGAAAACGAAAGGGGTTCATCGTTTTGCTACCAAGAATGGCGAGATTAAAGAACTATTGCACGACAATTTTGAAAAGATGGTGAGCAGTTATTAAACGCGAAAACGTATGATTTTCTGTGTACCATGTATGTGCTTTTTATCTCGCCCCTTGTACGTAGCTTCCATGAAAATGTCAAATTTCCCGCCTAAAGTTTCTATGAAATTGTTCATGAATGACTTCCAAAAACTAAAATCTGTCTCCAGCAAAACTTTCACAAGAAATCACGCCAGGTTAAGAAGATTGTGCCATCCCCAAAATTTTCACGTAAGTTTCGTTTCCGGCTCAAGTTTGCGGATAACTCAGAAACTCATCGAGGATCAAATGAGAACCTGAGTAAAAATAGAATTAATTTGAGTTCTTCTGCAGACAACCCGAAAAGATTGTCTTAATTCGGCGTTTTTCTGCCGCCTTCCTTTAGTGGCGGCTCGGACTTTCCTAAAAATGTCGCTAGATTGACACTTTATCCTGCTAGTTAGCGACCGAATTTGCAGCTGATTGAGTCCTGGAATTTTTAGAGCTCAGACCAGGAGTGTAATTAGGAAACGAAGCAGCCCCGGGCACAGTGGAGCTATCTAAAGTATTCAATCTGTCTGCCAAAAAGAAGATTGCCAATGTTCGTTTGAAAACTGCATTGATGAGTACACTTTAAATAGAATGGCCCTTCAAAATCTCCTCAAATTGTCATTCGTCCGCAAAGGATATTAACTTTCTGGCATCCATTGGCCTTTCCACAGTAAAACGTTTACGCATTGTATGACTGCAATATTGCCACTCATAATTGGTGCTGACTTCCTTTGTCACCTATTCAAGCACCAACAAGCTTCAAGTAACAAGTAAGTGCCGAGTGTTCGCTTGATGACAAAAATCTACGTGACCGCAGTCCATGGTATTAGTAATTTTAGAGGCACTCGTCGTCCCTCAAGCTAGTTACAATAATTTCAACGTTTTTTTTACCAGTTAGGGCTCTTTCTACGATAACATTTTCTAGGTAACGTGACCGCAATCCCTGTATCGGTCAGTTTAGGGCAACTGTTCTGAACCTTTTTTTTCCCTGCCGGCTTCTAATCATATGAACAAAGTCGTCAGCTGAAAGATAAAGGCTCCTTAACCGCACACCCCAACAAGGAAACCCATATGCACTGGTTCGTGCCTCAGGTGAATTCCCACTTGGTCCCAAGAAAGTCTACGGCTGCAGTCAACCCCAGATTGCCAAGGCTGCGGCGTCATTCCGACGGAGTACCTGATAAACAACTGTGCCTCCTCGTGACCCAGAGGCGAGCGCAATTCCAGCCCTCCTAGTGACTACGATTGAAAGAATTGCTGATGCTATACAAACATTCATTCTCTCCCTGGTATGGGCTGGAACACACCCGACGTTTCAATAATCAGGAAAGACAGCAACCTTAGCACTGAGCTACTGTGAGTATAGCTGGAAGTGTAACCGTCTGGCATCCCCCCCCCCCTTTCTGTATCAGGCATCCGTTCTTACGTTCCTTTTTATTTTACATTTTCGTAATAGTGGATGATTAGATTACATCAAAGGAAACTGCTAGATATTCAAAGGGTGAATAGATTCTAAGTTGTAACTGTGTAAATTACAGGGTAAATTTACCCGGGCTCGTGATTAACTGAATTTTTCATGCAGTTAAACTACCTTATCATCGAAGTTCAGCTTTAAAACTTTTTTAGTCACTCGCAGGGCAAACATTTAATATACCTGATCTGTATTTGGTATTCTCAGAAGGTTCTAGGAACCCAAGTTAAGAACCTCTGTCCTAGAGGCTCCCATCGCCCCCTAATCTAACAACAATTTTTTAAAGTTTCTTTAGTCAGCTATTGCTCTTCCTACGGTAAAACTTTATAAATAAAAATATGGCCGCAATTTCGCCGTTGATCAAATTAGGGGCTCCCGTCAGCACTTATTCTAGCAATGATAATGCTTTGCATCTATTCACTAACATTTGTTGCTCTTTTAACAGTAAAATATTAGAAACAGAATGACAACGGTTATATTATTTGTCGGTGTATAGAGGCTTTCTCGGCATTTTATTTCAAAACAAACCACTATTCACAGCTCTCCATAGCATTTCTCGTTCTTTCTGTGTTGAAGTTTGATAAATACCAGAACCACAACCGCAGTAGTGACAACGTTCAGAAATTACCAAAGGCATTTAATATCAAAAGAAAATCGTCACATTCGGCAGTATCACCGAGCGTCGTGAAAGAAACGAAAAGATCGCTCTGCAAGTCGCAGAAGCCCTTCCGTTTCTCGCTATCTTCGTCGCTTCAACTCACTCGCTAATGAGTTTCAGCTTCTCCTTTGACACCTCTTTGATGCTCTCCCCTTCGTGTAATTTCTGCAGCAGAGACGTCCAATTTTTCCCTTGAATTTCCAAGCTTTTCCAGCAGTTTACGGAGAGCAAAGCAATTCCTTCACATAAGTTTAATTCATAATATATTGCTTTATGCATCGGCATGCCACTGAGATGACCTTTCTTAACAGTTTAGTCGCTCATAACATATTGTTATACGTATTAGTGTGTCACTGAAATATTCTATATATTAATACGCTTGTATCTACGTGTGTGTGTGTGTGTGTGTGTGTGTGTGTGTGTGTGTGTCACGCTCTTCACAAATAGAGAGGCGTATATTAGAGACTTGATTTCATTTCACCCGTATCATATCTACACTTTCGTTTTTCTTTACAAAAATTTCGCTCGCTTTGCTGGTAGCGGATGGCATTCCTCATAGGGTCTGAGGCGTAGCCAAGATACGCCCTGGGCAAAGAAAATTGTAGTATTGGCATCTCTGCTCTAAATTCAATTTTCGAAAAGAATATCCTGCTTCGAAAGCACCAGCCAGTGCAGTGCGATGTCTGAGGAAATGCAATGACATCTTCAGAACAAAGGAATACTCTCCAGCGAATGAAACAAT
>LQNS02278181.1:2907181-2925921 GCA_001587735.2 Parhyale hawaiensis
TAAACAAGGCTATCAAGATAACAGTAGTATAGAAAGCGACAGTATCGAGATAAGCGTTCCTCTGCAGCGAAAAGCGGAAGAGGAACGGTTGTCTCGGTACTGTCGCTTTCTATACTACTGACAGCAATGCCCAACGAGAACTGAAAGGAACGCACACTACAGACCAACAGTAGTCTGGATAGTTCAATAAGGCGTTTGTTCTATATCTTCTCTTTATGAATAAATAATAACAATGGTTAAGGATTATACATGCTTACGTGTCTGTACTTTTAATTGTCAAGGTTTTAAGAGCTCCATTACACATACATCCGAACTCTTAGCCAAATGTGATAATCTGATGCTTTAGAAAACATGACTATTTGACCATGAGCTTCCAAGTCGCGTAAGATCTTCCGAGTCAGTTTCAATTTTGGGAGTTTATGGTATTGAGAAAATTCAAATTGATAGGACAAGTGGCGGTCTCTCTTGCTTATGATTTGACAGAATTGCCAAAATCGTGAAAGTGTGTCAATGGTTCCATGACAGAAGCGCACACGACACATGCTCACACAGACAAATGCGCGCCTACTATTCTATCGTTTCACTGCGTATATAAGATTTCCTCTAATTCATTTTAGTAGTGGCTAGCTTTTAGTTAACGTCTTGCCACCTATATTCAGGCTGAGTCCATTTAGAGAAGTTGCTTAGCAGCACTTCCTAGCACAAGTAGGGATAATCTTTACTGTTTCTACCGGCAGGAAAGAAATGAAGTGACCTGAAGAGGAGAGCAACTCCTCCTCACGGCAGAAAAAAAAGTAAAAACAAGCTTATCTAATAGACGATACGAAAACAAAATAAATATAGAAAACAGTCCACCACTGTAGGCGCCGAAATATATAAACAATTAATCGTTGCTTGTTATTAGGCTTTAACTCTAGTTTGTTAATAAAACTTATTTTTGAACCTAAGCTGGTCAGAATATATGTGCATGTAATATATAAACATTTAATAATCAAAACCTATGTACGAGTTACCAGAAAATCACGATACAAAAATAATGACCGAAAAGCTAAACATGTTACGATAGAAGGGAGCCGTACTGTTCAACAAACATACATTCCTTTTACGATTTTCAACGGGAAAGCTGCTTGACTCGCGTTCAACTATTTAAGAATGCATATGCATAATGACTCTAAAATACGCAGTGTAACCTGGTCAGATGCACTCCCCAAAAACTTTCATTTCATTCAGCGTATATGTAAACAGCAGACTGAGATGGATGAGCTAAGAGGGAATTAATAAGAATGTTTTCTGCAGCGTGCTCAACAGTAGAGAATAAAGGCTTGAAAAGAACAAGCTTAAGCTTCAACAATTAGGTTATAGTGAACTCATCGCTGAGAATGATTCCAAACTCTATTTCAGCGTGGTGTTTGCGAAGTATAAATGGAAATTTACATTCAAGTTTCTCAAACTATTTTCCAAAAAAGTAAAACCATATCAAACTTTGTATGCTCCTGCGGCAATTTATCACTGTTGTCATTCACACTGTTTAAAAATCTTCTAACCTGGAATTCAAGCCATTTGCATAGGTAACCAGTTGGCAAAATAGTTCAACACGTCAATCGAATACACTAATTGACAGGATCAACAGCAAAATACATATATTTAGAATGTATGTTTGTTTTTTGCCTATTTAATTCCCCACAGCCGACCACGCGACCTCTCTCGAAGGGTAATAGTACTAGAATTCCTTTAGAAGATTCGAGCAATTCTTTGTATTCGTAGTCTTTCAATTCACAGGGCAGCGCCATCTAGGGGCAGTAAAACGATGAAATAGTAGGTGCACATTTTACTTGTGCGCATTTGTCGCGTACGGTTTTGTCAATGTGCGCATTTATCAGTGTGCGGTTTTGTCGCGTGCGCATCTGTCGTGTGCTCTCTTATCGTGTGCGCTTTTATCGTTGTGAGCACTTGTCGTGTGCGCATATGTCCGGTCACCGTGTCAATATGCTACAAGAATAATAGGTCTAACGTATAAGGCGCCGGAAATTTTAGTCATGTTTTTATATGTATATCTGCCAGATGCGTCACATGGTGTTGACTATCAGAAAAATATAAATTGTAATATTGGATAATATAGGTATTCAAAACAATAGTGACTGCCAATGTCTGTATAATAGGAAATTTCAATACAAGCTCCGGTACTGCTGTGTACAGAAAGCTTTTTGACATGAGACACGTTGGACTGGGTCGTTAAAGTCGATCTAAGCCAAACCCGCTCGATTTGACTCACCCGGAACTGCAGACTGGAACTGTGGTTTTACCGCTAGGAATATTGTTACAGGTGTTACAAACAACCCAGTTATGTTGAACCGTCTGAATGCTCCATTTCACGGAATAAGATTGAGTGCATGGAGTCTCTCTGGTGATCGATTAAGAGTCAAAGATCGAAATACGAATCAACGGACCGAAGCCAAGGCACATATCAAAGTTTCGGATAAGAAAAGCTTCAAGGGCTTAATTTTGTTGTCCAATCGAACGTCCCTACAGGCTTAGATCATAATATAATATTTACCGATGTTTCCATGCTTCTCTTAAATACATTTACCCATATTAATGATAGGGATGGTGTCAGCTGACCTGACCACATCGCTATCTCAATTAATCTACACCATGATATTGGTGTATGTTGGCAATAAATTTACTTTTAAGCCTGATGGTCTTTAATAATACATCCCAAACTATTGTTAAATGCAAGGTAGGGCAGTATAGTCGGTTATCCGACCATTTACCTCTTTCCTGTGATATCCGTTAATATCATCCACTTACTAAGATGCGACAAAAACAGGTCACTTACAAACATGTAAATTGTAAGTTTAATGATAGAAATTTTGTTCGTGCAATGTCAATAACATTGATACATCCACGCGAGGAGGCTATGTGCGCTGTTGACTGAGATACACTCTGCAAATTCTTGAATCATAGCGTCGTGTATGGGGCATTGTGCGTAACAAGAATAAAAAAGTTCAATGATTAAATAAACATATCTGGGAACTTCACGAAGCTAGCAGACTGGTATTCAATGTTCAATGTGTTGAGTGAAGCAGAGAGGCCCCGTAATAACTAACTTTGGATAAAAAAAAAGAGCTATACACAATAAGTGCTAAATTGCCCTGAACCAGTGCGCAGGCGTGCGGGAGAGATCAGAGAAGAAAAACTGAGTAGAAATTAACCTAAAATAAGGCATTCATTTCTGGAGGGAAATAAATAATTTTAACCCGACGGTGCACGATGTTGTACAATCGATGAATGGAATTACAGCTAGGGGGAAATTAAAATTGCTGAACTTTGGAAATCCCACAATGAAAGCATTTTTTTGCCGGCAACAATCATAACGGCTATTTCAATATTGTTGTTGATAATATGAGTTAATATGAGCTCACCTCATGACTCATGTACTGTATTGGATGACAAGATCCGTGAAAACCTGGCTCATGATATCATTTATGACTTTTGTGATAGTAGGATATAGAGAAAGAAACAAGGAAGTTCCATAGAGCTAGTACCTCGTTAAGTCGGATACTGATCTAAAAAGGCCAAATGCTTATTGTTCCGGACCTGTATTTATCCCCTGTACTGCAACTCGTTTTGGCGCAACTTTAAAAAGAAATCCATGTAAGGCTTGCGCGTTGCTTATAACGACATATTCCGTAGATTACAGAATGTGCCAAAGTTCAATAGTTCTAGTTAATAGTTCTAGTCTAGCATTTGCTCAAAAGTACACTGATGGTCTAAATGTCAAGACTAAGAATGCGCCCTAAGCCTACAAATCAGGACTAAAACTCCAACAACTCCTTATAGTTCAGGCTCTAAGGGGGTGTCTGTGTACATTTCTCTTTCATTTCTCTACCATGTATTTTCCCATTCCATATGAAGAGGACATTAAAAAAGTCGTGTAGAACTTTCGCTACTGGTACATTTTTGAGGGAGGGAATGGGGGAACAAAATTATACATTGTGGTCTGATTGTTTTGAAACTTGCTTAGAATATGTATTTTTGAAAAGAAACACACTTTGTCCCTACAACTTTTTCGATTTAGGCCTTAGTTTTTGAGATAATGGGGCTCATACATCAATATATATGCATATTTCGGAAATTTCAAACGAATAGAACTCAAAGAGTTTTCATGCTAGAACAAAAATAATGACAGATGACAGTTTTGGAATCCTTGAAACATTCTTAGCAACACTATAGGGCTGGATCCTCTATTTTTGCCATCATAATATCTTTTTATCATAGATAGATTCTCCATTTCTATTCCGTAGCGATGACTAACTAAAATATAGGGGAAGTATTCGGTTTAGCTGTTTGACTTCATTCTTTTGCAATCAGTAATGACTGGCAAACCTGCTCATACTTCTAAAACTTCTAAACGCAACAAATTCAGATAAATATTAAGGCTTGAAGTGTACTTACGTAGAGCAACTGTTTATGACATCCTATGTTATTTTTTTGCTGTAGAGTAAAACTATTTCGCAATAGTTTGTGAAATAAACAGTCTCATCTTATAGAACAGAAGCTTTACAAATTTGTGGTATGCTCGATTTGTAATGAAATGCTGAGTAAACAGCAAATGAAAATGTTAATGAAATTTATTTGGTATACGGGCTAAATTAGATGATCAGAACAGACAGCAGAGCTGAAGGGTGAGTCGAAGCAGCTTGCAATCATGAAGTGATCAAGCCCTGACTGTCATGAAGTGATGAAGCCCTGACTGTCATGAAGTGATCTAGCATTAGAAGCAGTGAAATGATATAGCAATGGCAGCAGTGAAGTGATATAGCATTGGCCGCCGTGAAGTGATCAGAATGATGACGCACTGGCCGCCATGAAGTTGTGTAGCATTGAGCATTGGTAGCAGTGAAGTGATACAACATTAGTAGCAGTGAAGTGATACAACATGGGTAGCCGTCAAGTGATACAGCATTGATAGCCGTGAAATGATTTAGCATCTTCAACAGTGAAATGATGTAGCATTGCCAGGCGTAGAGCGATCTAGCATTGGCAATTGTGATGTGATCCAATACTGGCAACTGTAAAGTGATCTAACATTGGCACCTGTGAAGTGATCTAACATTTGCAGCTTTCAAGTGATGTAATGTAGGCCACCATGGAGTAATTTAACTCCCACAACCATGAAGTGATGTAACATTTTTATCTATTAAATCATGTATGTAATGGAGGCAGCTATGAAGTGATGTAACATAGCCTCCAATTGAATCATGTAATGTAGGCAACCATG
Organism: Parhyale hawaiensis; assembly: GCA_001587735.2. Taxonomy (NCBI): domain Eukaryota; kingdom Metazoa; phylum Arthropoda; class Malacostraca; order Amphipoda; family Hyalidae; genus Parhyale; species Parhyale hawaiensis. Next base: position 2,912,463 of record LQNS02278181.1, read on the forward strand.
CAGCGATGTAAAAAGTTGTCTGCTAAATTATGTAATGTGTAATGTAGGCAACCATGAAGTGATTAAAGATAGTAATCCACTAAATCATGTAACTTAGGCAGCCATGATGAGATGTACCAGTAATATGTATACAACATCAAGTGATATATAGCAGACAGCCAAGGCGTGATGTCTAGGGAAAAACTATGTTGTCATTCAACTTAGGCAGCCAAGGAATGATTCAACTTTCGCAACTATGATAGTCATTCAACTTAGGCAACCATTAAGTGATGTAACATAGGTAACCATGAAGTGATGTAACGCAGGCAACCACAAAGTGGCGTTGTGCAACTGTAGATGGTTCCAGTGATGGAAGGTTGCATCAGCACCAAATGTCATTTAATTGTCTTTTAACGGTTGTCTTGGTATCTTTATCTCATGGTTAATTATGCATTTCTAGTTAATTGCTTCTAATGCGGTTTTATTCTGTAGTATTACTGTTCCTTTAATTAGGATTTTAGGTATGACTGGGATTTCTGAACCTTCCTTTCCTTGCCACTGAATCCAGGTCCTACACGACGAAAGATGGGAGCGAAATCGAGAGAAAGCAAATTTTAAGGGAAGTTGGGGTGAGAATACAAGATAATGCCACTTTTGAAGATCACGTGGCTCGAGTTGTTACCATAGGCAAGAAGTGGAGCGGATGGGTGCTTCGAACTTTCTCTTCACGAGAGGCAGATACAATGCTCACCTTATGGAAATAACTGATACTGCCAAGATTGAATACTATTCACCTCTTTAGATGCCAAGCAAACGGAAAGACTTANCAAATTTTAAGAGATCTTGGGGTGAGAATACAAGATAATGCCACTTTTGAAGATCATGTGGCTCGAGTTGTAACCGTAGGCAAAAAGTGGAGCGGATTGGTGCTTCGAACTTTCTCTTCACGAGAGGCAGATACAATGCTCACCTTATGGAAATAACTGATACTGCCAAGATTGAATACTATTCACCTCTTTAGATGCCAAGCAAACGGAAAGACTTAGAGCGCCTCGAGGCTATCGTTCACTGCCAAAATCCGAGGCGTGAAAGATTTAAGCTATCACGAAGAACTGGCTCAACTTCAAATGTACTCAATTCAAAGGCCATTTTAGAAGGAATTACTGTCAATGTCAATGGGCGAATCCAGGCCAGATACTCAAACCGTATTGGTCGCACTTGTGAGGTGCGCATTCCGACCAAAACTGGTGGTGATGCGATAGCCACAAAATATTCTAATAGTTTCGTAGTCCGAGGGGCGAGATTATTCAACAAAATACCTCGTCACATTCGAAATGTCACCGGTACAGAGACTGCGAAATTTAAACACTTACTGGACGTATGCTTGCTGAAAGTGCTAGATAAACCGGCTGTAAGCGGCTACGTGAACTGTGGGGATAACTCGCTGTTAGCCACCCCGCTGGTCACGGACTGCAGCATCACATCTGCACAAGATGGGCGGCGTGTGTAACGTCGCCTGGACCTCATCCGAAGCATCATCAAAGGTAAAGGTAAGGGCTATAGGGATGAGCTCTACTGAAAGCTCTACATACATCAATTTCTGACGTTATTGCTTTAAATCCGTCGATGGAAAAGAACTCAATTGCATGTGATATTAAAGTACACTACATGTAGTATCTATGTGCCAATTGTTCCTATAAAATTTTAATATTCCTAGAAATTATGATAAATTTTCAATTTTTCTCGGTGTCTGATGACATGATATATATCGCCTACTGAAAATACATGATTTTGAATTTAGATTTCCCGCTCTGCAACACATTCCTTAAGTTACCACAAAGAAATTAATCGTTGTTTGAGGTCTCTGTGATTATTAGAACTAATTTTATTAACACTTACATAAGTCGGCCTCCCGGTTCAATTGCGAGAGGCCCGATTGCAGCGTCCACTCAATGTATGGTGTGGTCTATGGGCTAACCTAACCAGATTATCTCTGGTTCATCTAACACCCATTGAGGCAAACTACTTTAATGATTCATGCTACCAGTTTCTGTTTTTAACACCATTAAAAGGTTGAAGAAACCAACAGAGTGTAAACATTCAGATTCTACTAAATTTCAGCAGAGTTGTCGCGCAAAGTCTCAAATACTCAGATATCTTTTCTCTACATTTGCCTCAACTTCACGAAGATGGTTTAAAATCCTTGCATTCTGTTCCAGACTACAGCCGCAATGTTAAAAGTCTCATAATGGAGAAACTGTTTCAATTTCCTTGGCTTATATACCTCATAATATGCTCATGGTTGGTCAGGCAAAAGTGCGAAAGCACCTCATTTTGGCAATAAAACGCGCAGGCCCAGCGCTTCTTTGCTCCCATTTGCCACGTCCATCAGAAGAACGACAGAGCTGGAGTTACTTCTCTTTTCACCACCGTCCAATCCTTCAAGAAATTTTCTGAGTCTTATGTGCCTCAATCCTCTTTAGATGACCTCCAAAAGAAAGAGTAACAAAGTCTGCTATAATAGCGAGAGCCACGTTATGTGTATATCTTTGTCTCACACACCCGTCAAGGTCTTGTTGCTGCGCTAGCCGCAGCTACACTTCAAAACGTCCGACCTCATAATTTGCCTGAAACTTTCTCATTCTTTTGAACTACGAAATGTGTTAAAAATTCCATCTTCCGAGCCAAGACAAGTCCGGGAGATTCTAGGGATCCCTTTCAATTAGACTTATTGTTCCTTTTATTCTTTGAAGGCGGAGCCGAAGGAAAGAAACTAACCAGGTTTCCATTTGCAGAGGATTGCGCTGAATTTACTGAGCCTGCAATGAATTGAGTTCATTTTAGAAGAATGCTCAGCCATATCTCTTCTTTTCCTTAAATGAAGTCCCAGCTGAAATTGCAATGCCGCTCAGATTTGAACGGTGACTCCAATTCGTCGAAGTTTTGATCTAATGTGCACTTTTGAAGAGACTTCAAGTCGTTGCGTAGCTCAGGCTGATGAGAACTGAGCTCCAATGAGCCAACGCAATGACGCTTTTCAAGCTTCATTGAATCTATCCCGCCTCGCTCAGCTCACCGTCCCCCCTGCCATCTTAAAATACACACGGACCTCGAGATGGCAGTAGAAAAATATAGTAGAGAAGTCTGTACTTGGAGATCAATGCATCACGTGAATTGCTCGCACGCAAATACTGAGCTAACGTCAGACTTACAGATTGATTGACGTAATGTGCTTTCTCGATGAATTGTGATGGTACTGGTAAATTAATCGAAGAGTGCAAGCAATTGGTGATCGTCACCATTATCAGTGAAAGTAAATTGACTCATGAATATCAAAAATGAAATAATCTGGAGTTTGAGAGTAATAACAGTAAGAAGTAAACGGACCCAAGAATGCAAGCATTTGAAGATCGTGAGTGCACAAAAATACCAAACAATAGCATTAGAGTACCCTGAGAATTATGCAGCTAAAATCGTGAAATGCTCTGGAATCGCAGATACCCCAAAGCGAGGAATGATGCATGAGATATGAGTTTATTTTTACCTTCTCCATTAGATATCGAATACAGAAATATAGAAGTCTGGCAGTGCAATGCTAAGTTACTAGCAGTATGCATAAGTCATGAGGAAATGGACGCATGAGAACATGTCTGGATATAGCTTATTTGACGTCAGCGAATGAGATGAAACAAAGTTCAATGGACTCGAGAAAACTAGGCTAGGGCTATGCATAACAATCGGCGACACTGCAGAGCTTGTTGCTCTTCTTGTGGTACGTGTGCTTTGTGGTACAAGAGGATCTTCTGAGCAGTACACAAGGGTCTCCAAACGGTACACAAGCGTCTTCCAAGTGGTACACAAGAGTCTTCCAAGTGGTACGGGAGGGCCTCGCCAGTGGTGCGGGCGAGCCTCAACAGCATTTATCATAGATTTAATGTCTAACTTTAATTATGTATGACAGTTTCTAGCCATGATACAGATCCGAGCATAGGAGTAAATATTCTACTGAAGTGCGCCTCCAGCCACTGTCACTGGCAGCTGCTGCCGTACGTAGTGGTTCGAATTCTTCCACTCTTAATACCTCCAAAGAGCTTTAATAAGGAGGAGGAAGCCCTGCCGCTTTAGATTTCCCCAGCCACCGTTCCAGCCATTCAGGTGTGGCTGTGGCGCGTTCATGAATGTGAGTGCCTCTGGCACCCGACGACTGTAACGAAAGAACCCACATTAATCTCGATGGTGGAAGTGAGGCGGGAGAAACAAACAAACTAATGTACAAATAGACTATTGGTGGATACGACGACTGGCAGCAGCAACACCGGAAACTTGAGCTTCACGGACGAGGTTCCTGGCTCCTTTCTATTAAACCTTCTTGAATATCTCCTAGTAGGTTCGATATGAGAAGGGAAAACAACCACATTTCTCTGTGCTGGCAGGGAAGTTCTTTGTTCTTCGATAGCTGCTCCCTTCCAACAAATCACAGGCTCTCAGCCAACCCTTTCCACTAATAAGAGGCTTTCAGCCGTTCCTGCAGCCAATCATCTCGTCAGCCAGACATTAGCCTTGCCGAAAAAATCAGCTTCAGATCTCCTTAACCGCTACTACCTCCTTTGTATTAAAACTCCTTGAATACATCCAACTTCCGCAGTCAACCTGGCTGAGTGACTGGGTGACAGCCAGTTTTACAGTGCAGCTAAATATCCTGCACCACATCAGCACAAGCTAGCTTGGGCAATCTGCTACCAAAATGTTCAATCTAATGTTTTACACCGAGAAAATAATTAACGTTCAAAACGGGACGGAAACTTAAGAGGGCTGGCATATAAGATACCGAGTGTTATATTAGTCACCTTTTCTGAAGAACTGAAGTTCTAGAATTTGATAGGCTTGGACAGTATGTGCGGCTAAGACAGTTGAAGAAAATCATGAGCCTGATGCTTCGCACCTCCTCCCCCTGACGCCACCCGCCAATAGCTACGGCAAAGAGGAAAGCTCGCTTCAATGGGAATTAGCGGACGCACGTGCTCCAGTAGAGTTTTACTCAGAGGTCCCGGCTAGTTATCACTATTGCGATTCGCATTTATGCTTTATATCTAAATTATTTGTATAAGATGGAAGCAGTCTTTCTTTAAGAGAAGTTTCATTAAGAATTTTCCGTTTTACAATGTTCCGATCTGAATTGATTTAGTTCGCAAAATTCTGAGCTAAATAAATTTAGTTCGAAATATTGAAAAATACGTATAAAAAATCAATAATAAAGAACTATCGAGACCCGTGGAAATTCCACGTTTAATTCGTGTGTTTTTTTTTTTTTTACTTTAGTTTAACAGCGCTTCTAACTCATATCACCTCAGCTAAACTACTGCTCGTGACTTATAACCTGGCGTATTCCGTCTTACGTAACGCAGTCCGTCTATCCGACCACGCCTCGTTTAGCCTATCTTAGTGCTCTGATTTCACCTATGAATCTCGCAAATATCCTGTCAGTAAAAGATTCGTACTTGTATCTAGCTAGAGACATAGAGATATGCATTGTTATCACCCGCGAACGAAGTGGGAGAGGTGATAATGTTTTCGTTGAAGATTTCAGTATATATATATGTATATACAGTAAGAGTTTTTATTAGTTACCTCCTCGCGGAAAACATACAGTGAAAATATAAATGAACACTGGTCAGACGTATTAATGTACTGTAAAACGTTAAGAGTATGTAAAATTTAATAAAAAGTTATCAAATTGATTGAATTTAATTTAATTTTAGAACCTGAATTTTTGTCAACAGTAAAACTAAGAGAACGCTTCAAGTTGCATAGTTAAATTTTCCTCAAAAAATAATAAAATCTCTAAAAGTTTCCTCAACGCGTTTCTCTATTAAAATAGATCTTCAGGAGTACGTAACGTAAATTGTGACCGCTCTGTACTGGGGCTACAAGTGTGGGGACACAAGTGTGGGGCCACAAGTGTGGGGCCACAAGTGTGGGGCCACAAGTGTGGGGCCACAAGTGTGGGGCCACAGGTGTGGGGCCACAGGTGTGGGGCCACAGGTGTGGGGCCACAAGTGTGGGGCCACAAGTGTGGGGCCACAGGTGTGGGGCCACAAGTGGGGGCCACAAGTGGGGGGCCACAAGTGGGGGGCCACAAGTGGGGGCCACAAGTGTGGGGCCACAAGTGTGGGGCCACAAGTGTGGGGCACAAGTGTGGGGCCACAAGTGTGGGGCCACAATTCACGCACTCCTGAAGATCTATTTTAATAGAGAAACGCGTTGAGAAAACTTTTAGAGATTTTATTATTTTTTGACGAAAATTTAACTATGCAACTTGAAGCGTTCTCTTAATTTTACTGTTGACAAAAATTCAGGTTCTAAAATTAAATTAAATTCAATCAATTTGATAACGGTTTAGTCAATTTTGCATTCTCTTCGGCGTTTACCATAATACGCCTGACCAGTGTTCATTTATATTTTCACTGTATGTATATACATATATATTTTTCTCTTGAAATGGCATAGATGTAGATCGATTAGAAGCAATTGAAGAAATTTTGATACCCACGACGCGCGTTTCGCTGTTCTCCAGCTCATCAGGTGGGAGGGTNGAACTGAATAAAGCTCGAATTTCCTTCTATCTTTTAATGATGAAGAGCGTGACACAAAAGGTAAGTAGGTAGGTACGTAGGTAGGTAGGTACTAGCGTATTAATATATAGATAAGATGGGAACAGTCATTCTTAAGAGAAGTTTCATTACGAATCTTTCGTTTTGCAATACAGCAAAATCCCTCTAATTCGCACAGCACGGGGGGAAGGGGGTGACGGATTACCGAGGATTTCGGATTACCGGGGTACTTACAAATCAGAAAAAAACCTCTGTATTCCGCACTAATATATAGAGAGATTGTTCGTACTTTCTGGGCAGAACATCACGCAGATTTTTCGTTCATCACCCCCTTAATCCGAAAAATGAGAAGCGATTTGTACGGATTACAGAGGTATTTGTATGAACTCCGTACTTTACCCTATTAATCCGAAAAATGCTTATTTGTTAGGATTGCATTTCGAACTATAATCAGATGTTCGGATTACGGAAGGGTTCGGATTATTGAGGTGCGAATTAGATGGGTTTTACTGCATTCCGAACTGAATTAATTTAGCTCGGAAAATTGAAAAAGCTAATGAAAATCATTAATTAAGAACTATCGAGCCCGGGAAATTCCACGCTTAATTCATGTTTTTTCTTACTTTAGCTTGACAGCGCTTCTAACTTATCTCACCCCAGCTAAACTATTGCTCATGACTTATAACCTGACGTGTTCCGTCTTACGTAACGCAGTCCGTTTATCCTAACATGCCTCGTTTAGCCTATCTTAGTACTCTGATTTCACCTAAGAATCTCGCAAATATTCTGTCAGTAAAGGATTCGTACTTGTATCTTGCTAGAGACATAGAGATATGCATTGTTATCACCAGTGAACGAAGTGAGAGAGGTGATAATGTTTTCGTTGAAGATTTCAGTATATATATATTTATATATATCTATATATTTCCATACTGGTCTGTCCACCCAAAAAGTGGTATAAGGGGTTGAACAATGTTCATCATTTTTTTGCAGACTTTGGTGAGTTCACCTAGATGGGACCCATGTCAAAAACTAGAATTAGCTGGACATTAAAAAATGACGGCGATGAATTTTGTTTTCTGTCCAACCAAAAAGAGGCAGAAGGAGTTGAATCATCAATATTTTTTTCTGGCAGTCAGGTGAGCTGTCTGAGATGGAAAAAATGGCAAAAAATTTGATTTAGCAGGCCATCAGAAATGACGGTGTTGAATTTGTAACTCCACCCAGAAAGAGGCAGAAGGAGTTGAGTAATGTTCATATTTTTTCTTTGGAGTCATGTGCGTTGATTTAGATGTGAACAGTGCCAAACACTAGAATCAGTTGGCCATCAAAAATGACGGCGATGAATTTTGTTTTCTCTCCACCCAAAAAACAGGCAGAAGGAGTTGAGTCATAATAATATTTTTTTCAGGTAGTTAGATGGGTTGACTGAGATATGAAAAATGCCAAAACTTTAGAGTATACTGACCATAAAAACTGACGTCGTTGAATTTGCCTCTACCGCGGGTGATGGTGTTACACCACAAGGCGTTTTAGTTCGCCTATGTATTTGTACGCCAATGCGAAAGTCTACTTCCCATAGTATACAGCCAATTTTGCCCTTCATAGTGTTATCCATTTCCATTTTTTCAACGGCGTATCCAATTTTTTCACTCTATTACGCTGCCTATGAGTACTGGAATGTATCATTATTCTGGTTTACTTGTTGCGATAGCCCTAGAACGAAGTACAGGAGACTGTCAGTTTCTTCAATAACAGTTTCTTGTGTTGGCGTAGCCTCCAGTCCTCAAGATTACGGATTTCCATAGATATCGCAGATTTGCTTAAAAAAACACTATATTATTGAGTGGAGCTTTTCAAAACAACCCACTTTGTGATCCCGTGCTATATCATAGTTACGTATTTTGCCCCATTGCAAATCTCCTGAAATACCAGCAAAGTGAATATTTTTAGTTATTAAGAACAACTACAGACTTCAGTTTATATTTGGCCAAGCTTTCATCACAGGTCGAGATTGTGGAGAGCACGGTTAACCAAGGTTTCCACTTACCCTAGTTTGAACTGAGGCAGCGCTTCGAACTGTACCCACCCTCTCTAAAATAATGTCCGCTCTTAACCCTGTCTTCCGTTACGCAGTCTGTCTACCTGACACCTCGTCTAACCTCTCTTAGTATCCTGATTTCTCCTGTGAATAACGTATATTTGTTCTGTCAGCAAAGAATTTGCATTTGTATCTTGATAACGACGTAGAGATTCAACAGTGCTTCTTGCATTGTTGACCTATGTAATTTCACGCCTTTTCTAAGCTCTGTTTCCCACAGTTACAGATAATTTATCCCTTCACAGTCTTGCACATTTCGATTTTTTCTCTTTTCTCAGCATACCAGATTTCATCGCACTATTACGACACCCATGGATATCGATCAGTAAACCATCATTTTCTGCTTTGTTCGATGCAATAGATACAATAAAGTATAAGAGACTCAGTCAATTTCTTTAGTCGCAACAGCGTTACCCTCTGTTTTCGATATGTCATTGTATTTCCTTAGACATCACACACTCGCTTCAAAAAAAAATTTAGAGTCGAGGCGTCCAAAACTACCCACTCTGGCTCTATTAAAAATGCCGTGCGTCACAAGCGAAGTCAACATAATTTAGCGTGAAAAAAAATGAAAATGGTAGATATGATACGAATGAAATGATCTCCATGTCTTTGCTTCGAAATTGACTGAAAATTTTCCAAGATCAGAAAACACCATATCTGTGGTTGAAGTTTCTTCCAGCAAAATTTAGAGCTTCCTGCAAGTTGAATTTCCTTTATACCTAATAGTGAAAGCGTGAGTCGTATTAACGTATGAACTTAGGGAGGAACAAGCACAAGCACTCTAGTCTACAGTGAAACATATTCAAGTTGGTAGCCATTGTAAAACATGGTAAATCCAACGGAGACGTGCAGACCAAAGCCTCAATAATTATAATAATTATAGAGAAGAATTTAATTTTTGTCCCCCCTGCTAATGCGAGAAAAAAAAATAGCTCATATCCTAATTTTGATTGTTTGTTCGAATGAATCTTACTAAAGGAAAGCGAGTTTATGCTTCCAAAAAGAAAATAAAATGCTTCTTATTGAGCCTTAACTTTCGTTGTCAGAACTTCGGCAGAGATTTTGCCTCTGTGAACAAGAAAAAACAATGGAACTCTGATGAAGTTTGCGGGAGTTTTGATGCAAACTCTTTGATCAAACTCCTTTGGGTGATGAATGGGAGCGAGAAGTCAGCATGAACACTTGGCTTTTATATTACTGTGCCGTGATATGTTAGGGTAGAGTACGATGCATGAGGGTGCTGTAATACATTAGGGTAGAAAATGAAGTATTAGGGTGCAGTGATATATTAGGACCGTAAATGATGCAATAGAGTGTCGTGATGCATCAAGGTAGAAAATAATTCATTAGGGTACCGACGATTAAATTAGGATATAAAACGACGCATTAGAGTGCCATGTTTTACTAGGGTATCAAGTGATACATTAGGGGGCCTTGATGTAATAGGGTATAATGTGACGCATTAGGGTGCCGTATTTTATTAGGGTATAAAACGATGCATTAGTGTGCCGTGCTGATGCAAGGAAGAGCATGGTTTTCAGAACTAATTTAAATTTTTCGTTACCGTTGCCTTGCTTGGCGGACGTATGCGCTCTCGGAGTGCTCTAGCTCGATATTTGAAAAGATTACTTCATATCCCTGTATAGTTTGCACCAAATTCACAGCTCGCTGTACGTAAGCGGAAGCATAGCTGCATTGTGAACATTTTGGGATTAACAGATTTCTGTGTGTCCGTGGTAGCGCAGCTGTCTTTCAGGGCTCAGTACGCTTCCGACCGTTGTGATGGGAAGTTGTACTGCGCCAGAGATACAGCTAGTCTGCCCGTGCATGTCCTATCAGCGCTATCTGTGTGCCCCGTCAGGTTATATAGAAAATAGGAACGATATTTGTTCCATCTACATTCTTGTTAATTGTACAAGAAGGCAATACCCATTATCTATTCTGAAATGTACTTATTAGTAACACGAGTTTTTCTGTGTTCATAGCTTTCATGGGCCTCCATCAGCTCACACAACGAGGAAATAATCAACTAATTTACTTACTTGGTAAGCTTGCATTAACTAAGACACTATAACAAACGAATTAGAGCCGCTCTATTTCTTTCCCACTCTCTAAAAACGGGAAAAAATCAGGTGACTCTGGCCTCGCGCAGAACGTGCTCATTTCACTAACCGTAATGGAAAAGAAATCCCAGATCTGGAATGGGATTCTGCCTGCATTAAAGCAACTGCTGGATCATTGCAATAATTTGAGAAGGGATTGATGTGAAAGAATTTTATGGATCTCAATAAAGGATATTTATGGCCCACTCTGCGGGCAATGAAGTGAACATAACGTGTGATTCATGGCAGGTGATTTCTCCTATTTTGTTTCTTGGAGCCGTAGGAAGTTTCCAGAAATATTTATTTGCCCCATGACTGCCGCATCTGTAAATATTTCACTGATATTTTTGCACACAGAGAGGAACTAGAACTCCTCGTGGTGTAAGACCATCACCCGCGGTGATGGGGGCAGGAACTGCCTATATCACCACTTTTCGTTACGCTCGCGGGTGATAATAAAAGCTATCATCACAAATTCAACGCCTTTATTTTTCATGGCCAGCTTACTCTAGAGTTTTGGCGTTTTCCACATATCGAGGTCAACCCACCTTGCTGCCTGAACAAGATTGTGATAATGGCACAACTCCTTTGCCTCTTTTTTGAGTGAACATACAAACAGACATACAACTTAAACGACACATTATCACCGCTCTTCTCTTCGCTTGCAGGGGATAAATAAAGTATCCCTTAAAATCTTGATGGGTGTGACTACCACATGAAACTCTTGTAATGAAAACCAATATGTATATTATGTCCCCTTCTGTATTAGAATAAGATAAACAAAATTTCGACACTCAGAGTAACGAACGTACATGTCAGTAAAATTACCATCGAGTTGGCATTTTCACTTCACACAAAGAAATCTTCAATCTCCGGAACAATTCTTTACCTTCTTGACATTCGGCGTCACTTTGTTGCAGTAGTCACTCTAAATATTACACTCTAAATATTACACTCTAAATATTACACTCTAAATATTACGGCTGCGGGCATAAACACTGAATTAATGGCCAAGCTGCCAGAATAGTTTTTAGCCGTGATGTTTTTTATCGAGGGATAGCCCAGTCTTTAAGCATTTCACTTATATTTCGTACTCATAAAGTATGAGGAAAATTAAAATTTTCTCAGAAATTTCTCACCGAGCTTCATTAATGAACCAAGAACGTTATATGCTGACTGCGATACGTGGCTCAATAGGTCATAACAAATAGTGGCAACGATGAATTGGTGGCTCTCATTTTTCGTTAATATGAAAATAGTAAGACCCACTAATCTCGAATTGGCTGTCAAAACAAAGATCTAGAATACGTTTCCACTTCATTCGAATGCAACGCAAGTACCACTCACCACACAAACAGCAAAGCGCAGAAAAATTTCATTGTCACGAATTTCCAGCCATACTGGCAGTAACCGCTTCATGGTGATGCTCAAATGTGTAATTACTTATCTATCCAAGTGTATTAAACTTACGTCGAAATTGGCAGAATGAATCCGTGGAGGAGAGCACTACCATTAGCAGAGCAATAGATTTGCATAAAAGTATGAAATAAACTTGAATTTAGATCAAATATTTTCAGGAACTGTGCGAACTTTTTGAACTCTCCTCGTACTTATATAAGATTGACCTTACCTCAGAATAGCTTTATGTGTTTCACTACTCTATCTTTGTATGTTTCACCAATACACGATACTTTTACATACTGAGTGTACTTAAAGTGACCTTTCACTGTGTAGAAAATATCTTATGTATTTGTCTGCTTCATCCTTGAAGTTTTACTATCATAATTATTAATACTGTTGTTATTACTTCAGAGAAAGCTTAAAGTAACCCCTGCCCTTCATGCATTTCGCTACTTCAGTTCTTAGCTGAAATTTTCCTCACGGCGACTGCTACGGTTAACTTTTACCTCCAAAATAATTTCATAATGCGAGAGCAAAATTCAATTCTACACTTACTTTAACAAAATAATAATAATCACTTTACGCTTAGGATAATCTTTATGTGATTACTGCATTTTTCAGATCACCACACCCGTTTAGTCTGAAGACAATATTTTTAATGCACGCCCATGGAATTAACATTTAACATAAAATGTGAACTCTTATGAAAAATTTAGTTATACGTCTTTTTAGGTCCTCAGTTATGGCACAGGTGACGAAGGAAACGTTTTCACTTAATTCATGCAGACTTGTGAACTTGACATAAAAATTACTAATTTGCAAATGGCTATTATAATATTTAACATGGCTTTACACGGAGAATTATTAAACATATATTGTACATATTTAACATCTCTATACGCTGAGAATCATTGCTCAAATATTACACAACCCAGTCGGAAATTATGGTTGTTATTATAGTAGAATATAGTGGTGTATGAGAGATTAAAGTCGATTATGGATGATGAAACAATATGGTAGATATGTCGACCATAACATAACGTTGATTTTAGTTTACTTAGGTTGATATTGGTAGAGGCGATATTGGTTGTTTAAGGTTGGTCAGGAAACGAAGGTCTATGGTAGTAGATTAGATTAGATAGGCGGCAATAGACGAACCAAGAGGCCCATTCCCAAAGAGACATCGGGACTAACACCCCGGCCTCTTTGAGCTATTGCCATTATGTTAGTAGGATATAGAGGATTGGGGAAACGAGAGGAGA
>LQNS02278181.1:2969533-2992235 GCA_001587735.2 Parhyale hawaiensis
GTTGTGATGAGTGCAATAATCATATTTTTGTGACAGTGAGCTGCGATTAAAATTTTATAAGGATAGTCATGACACTTCTATGAAGGAGCTGATGTATGGATATTAGAGTGATATTGTTGTTAGAAAGCGTATAGTTACTGATATATCAACCAATAATTGCAATCTTGAAGTTAATTAGATATTTGGATGACTGTATTGACATTATTTAGTCAGATGTCCCATAAGTGAGCACTCACTTTCAGTGGACATGTTCTCAATTTAATTGCATTAGGATAGATTTTAGAATTTCTTTGATTGTAAATGTGTGAGAACAATAAAGGTGTTAAAGGTGTTATATGATTTTCATTGTCACATCCCTGTCAGGTGCTAACGTTCCGAGAATGATCAACTGGATCGTTCGTAATTAATTATGCAGTTACAGTTGGAACTTTCTTTTATTCAATCATCATTGATTTATTCTTTTATTATATCAATATCATTTTCATTTACATACCCCGTAACACGTGAGTTGTTGGGTTTATTATGAAGCGTGAAGGACCAAATTTTTGTGATGATCTGTTTTTTGGTTTATCGCTCGGTTTACTTTTATGGTTGTTAGAACAATTACTTAAAAAGTTCTGAAATATCATCACGAAATTTACTGGAGTTGTTAGTAATGTAATGAGGCATAAATGAGTAAATTTTGGTGAAGATCGGTTCATTTAGTTCCATGTTTGACTGGTTGACAGAATGTTTGTTAGCAGCATAACTCAAAAAAGTTATGAACGGATCTTCAAGAACATTACTGTAGCTGTCACTACTGTCAATAAGCACCAATGATAAGATTTTGGTGTTGATGCAAGGAAGATCATGGTTTTTAGAACGAATTTAAATTTCCTGTTACCGTACGTTGCCTTGCTTGACGGACATATGCGCTCTCGGAGTGCTCTAATTTGATGTTTGAAAAGATAACTTCATATCCCTCTATAATTTGCAACAATTCACAGCTCGCTGTGCGTAAGCGGAATCATGGTTGCATTGTGAACAGTTTGAGATTAACCGACTTCTGTGTGTCCGTGGAAGCGCAGCTGTCTTTCAGGGCTCTGTAGGGTAACATGTCTAGTACCCGTCCACCATGCTAGTAGCCGTCCACTTTGCACTAAAAATCTTGCAGTGTGAAAACTATCAGTGCTTAAATAGGCTTAAACTTTAGACTAAGTAGTGCCGCAACATCCCTGAAAGTAGAGGCCGGCATAAATGAAACAATAAAAAATTGTGTTGGTTTTCACATTTTTTCACTAAAACATTAAAATATGTGAAACCACCACCATTTCTTATAGTTTTATCTATTTCGACCGTCATCATCAGTTATGGTGAGTCACTTCTTAGCCTACAGTTTAAGCCTATGTACGGCTTTTTAGCATTACTAGTTTTCACACAGGAAGTTTTTTAAGTGCCAAGTGGACGGCTACTAGCATGGTGGACGGGTACTAGACATGTTACCCTACGCTTCCGACCTTTGTGATGGGAAGTTGTACTGTGCCAGAGAGACGGCTAGTCTGCCCGTGCATGTCCTATCAGCGCACTCTGTGTGCCCCGTCAAGTTATATAGAAAATAGGAACTATATTTGTCCCATCTATAATCTTGTTAATTGCACAAATATGCAATACCCATTATCTATTCTGAAATGTGCTTATTAGTAACACGAGTTTTTCTGTGTTCATAGCTTTCATAGGCCTTGATCAGCTCACGCAACGGGGATATAATCGACTAATTTCCTTACTTTGTAAGCTCGCATTAACTAAGACACTATAACAAACGAATTAGAACCGCTCTTCATCTCTCCCACGCTCTCTAAAAACGGGAAAAAAATCAGGTAACTCTGGCCTTCGCCGAACGTGCTCATTTCACTAACCGTAATGGAAAAGAAATCCAAGATCTGGAATGGGATTGTGCCTGCATTAAAGCAACTGCTGGATCATTGCAATAATTTGAGAAGGGATTGATGTGAAAGAATTTTATGGATCTCAATAAAGGCTATTTATGGCCCACTCTGCGGGCAATGAAGTGAACATAACGTATGATTCATGGCAGGTGATTTCTCCTATTTTGTTTCTTGGAGCCGCAGGAAGTTTCCAGAAATATTTATTTGTCCCATGACTGCCGCATCTGTAAATATTTCGCTGATATTTTTGCACACAGAGAGGAACTAGAACGCCTCGTGGCGTAAGTCCATCACCCGCGGTGATGGGGGGCAGGAAATGCCTATATCACCACTTTTCATATCGCTCGCGGGTGATAATAAAAGCTATCATCACAAATTCAACGCCTTTATTTTTCATGGCCAGCTTACTCTAGAGTTTGGGCGTTTTCAACATATCTAAGTCACCCCACCTTGCTGCCTGAAAAAGATTGTGATAATGGCACAACTGCTTTGCCTCTTTTTGAGTGAACATACAAAAAGGCATACAACTTAAACGACACATTATCACCGCCCTTCTCTTCGCTTGCAGGAGATAAATGAAGTAGCCCTTACCTCAAAATCTTTATGGGTGTGACTACCACATCAAACTATTGTAACGAAAACCAATATATATACATATATTATTTCCCCTACTGTATTAGAATAAGATAAACAGAATTTCGACACTCAGAGTAATGAACGTACATGTCAGCAAAATAACCATTGAGTTGACATTTTCACTCCACACAAAGAAATCTTCAATCTCCGGAGCAATTCTTTACCTTCTTGAAATTCGGCGTTACTTCCGCTTCGATGACTGTAGTTTTTTTTTCAACTTGGCTATGTTGCAGTTGTCACTCTAAATATCACAGTAAAAATCACCGCTACGGGCATAAACACCGAATTACTGGCCGAGCTGCCAGAACAGTTTTTTAGCCGTGATGTTTTTTTTATAGAGGGATAGCTCAGTTCACTGATATTTCGCACACATAGAGTATGGAGAAAATTCAGAATTCCCTCAGAAATTTCTCTCCGAGCTTCATTACTGTACCAAAAACGTTATATGCTGGCTGCTATACATGACACAATCCAGGTCACAACAAATGGTGGCAACGATGAATTGGTGGCTCTCATTTTTCGTTAATATAAAATTAGTAAAAACCATTAGTCTCGAATTGGCTGTCAAAACAAAAGATCTAGAATTCATTTCCACTTCATTCGAATGCAACGCGATTGGCACTCACCACACAAACAACAAAGCGCAGAAAACTTTCATTGTCACGAACTTCCAGCCATACTGGTACCAACCGCTTCATGGTGATGCTTAAATGTGTAATTACTCACTTACCTATCCAAGTGTTTTAATCTTACGTCGAAATTGATAGAATGAATCCGTGGAGGAGAGCACTACCCTTGCCAGAGCAATGCATTTGCATGAAAGCAAAAAAAAAACTTGAATTTAGATTAAACATTTTCAGCAATTCTGCGAACTTTGTGAACTCCTCTCGTACTTATATAAGGTTGACTTTACCTCAGAATAGCTTTATGTGTTTCACTACTCTATCTTTGTATGTTTCACCAATACACGATACTTTACATACTGAGTGTATTTAAGGTGACCTTCCACTAGCTGTGTAGAAAATATCTTATGTGTTTATCTGCTTCATCTTTGAAGTTTTGATATCATAATTATTAATACTGTTGTTATTATTTCAGAGAAAGCTTAGGTAACCCCTGCCCCTTATGGATTTCGCTACTCCAGTTTTTAGCTGACTTTTCCTTAAGGCGACTGCTACGGTTAACTTTTACCTCAAAAATCATTTGACAATTCGAGAGCAAAATTCAATTCTACAGTTACTTTAACAAAATCATAATAATCACTTTACACTTAAGATAGTCTTTGTGATTACTGCACTTTTCAGATCACCACACCCGTTTAGCCTGAAGACAATATTTTTAATTCGCGCCCATAGAATTAACATTTAACATAAAATATGAATTCTTATGAAAAATTACGCTAAATGTCTCTTTAGGTCCGCAGCTATGGCACAGGTGACGAAGGAAACATTTTCAGACTTATGAAATTGACATAAAGATTACTAATATGCAAATGGCTATAATAATATTTACTATGGCTTTACACGGAGAATTATTCAACATATATTATACAATATTTAACATCCTTCTACGCCGAGAATCATAGCTCAAATATTACACAAGTGTAGATGAAATATCCCACAATACTGCAGAAATATTTAATATCTCTTGATGCCGGGAATTATTGCTCAAATTATTTCACGATATTTCAACTTATTGCACTTCATCTGAATAAAACATACCCACCGTATCATTCACAGCTCAAAACCCAGTAACCTTGCAAAAGATTTCAAGCTAAAAACTTCTAGTAATTGAGTGTCAAATAACATGCACTAAGTTCAAATAAGTAAATACTTCTTTACAGATTCAAGTGTTCAACATTGCAATGAATCTGGTCCAGTGAATCTGTAGCATACACTATTATTATATTTGGCACAGCAATACACAACAAGTACAGGATAGAAGGAAACCATAATTTCAAAAGCAGAATTTTGCCTACGACAACATGAAATGTGAAATATTCATTATAACTTGTCCGAATACGCTGGCTCGAGCTCGGCGTTGGTTTGCACCTTCATTGTATACAAATTAATTAGAATCTCAGTTTTCTAATCCACTTTTCACACCAAAGCAAGTACCACTGGCAAGGTGTTGCACATTTCTTTCATTATTCAGTGATTTTAGTTTCGAAATACTCTTGTTT
Source organism: Parhyale hawaiensis (assembly GCA_001587735.2). Taxonomy (NCBI): domain Eukaryota; kingdom Metazoa; phylum Arthropoda; class Malacostraca; order Amphipoda; family Hyalidae; genus Parhyale; species Parhyale hawaiensis. Next base: position 2,974,277 of record LQNS02278181.1, read on the forward strand.
TAACGCAGTCTTGGTAACGGAAGTTTTTGTGACAGGAACCTGCAACGCGTACCGCACACACCGATCGAATTAACCGTGGGCTTCAAGCTGCACAAGTATACATACCAAGTCAGAGGGTATAGACTACTCGTCTGGCCGTTTATGTGAAAGAGTTCTGGTTATGGGACATTACTTTTCTCAGTCTTGCATTTTTAGACGGATTAGCTAGCAAGTGACATCTTTAATGTATGCAAACGTTAGTTGTGAGGTTGGCTGACTGGCCTATTAATATTGTCTGTTTTGCAAGTGCGCAGATGGAGAAAAGATGCTTGTCCACAAAACTGTTTGGCGACGAGCTCATTGTATTCAGTGCCACTCCGCTGATGGAGCTAAAATACTTAACTATGAATAGCTATGAATAGCTCAAACAGCTGATACTTCTCTTATGCGTTCTGTGCAAACTACCCCTTGTTTTAGAATTAAAAAGCTCAATCTTTTTATATCCAGTAGTACACATCATAAAGACAAATTTACTCCTGTTGTGGACAGACGGATTCCAAAAGTAGCTGATAAAAAGTACCTACATGCACTAAAACGGAATCGTCGTATTTACAGTAGGTAATGTTTAATATGACAAGCACATGCTTCTGAGGGGACATTATAATTCAATTCAAATTAAAACTGAAAGCTAACTTTCCAACAGTTTTTCATGGACTACCGAATACCTGCACTGAGCCGTTGTATAAAAGGTATATACATATAAATAATGAACAAACATTAGACGCAGACTTACAACGTTAGATGGTTTTGTCTGAGTTTCTCGAAATTAGGTGGTGTCATTCGTCGCAAATTTCCTTGCGTGTTTCAAAAGCTTTTGTGTGGTCATTGTCCATAAAATTACTTTCTAGAATCTCGTTTCGATAACTTCTCCTTTTTCGTCGTTTTGTAGGTTTACTTTATCTCCAAATTTACTGAAATCAATACAATTTGTTCAAATGTACTCAATTTCCTTTCTACTAACTACCCGTACAGGCCGATTCTGTTTATTATCTTCCATGTTTGATCAGTGGTCTTCGTATCGTACCAGCTTGTTTATTATTCTCATAGAATTGGCTTGACTCGAGTTCTCAAGGGGCTTCTCCAGAACCAGTAAATTATGCATCTAAGCTCCATTTCCTTCTCTAATCCGACCATCCTGTTTACATTCTGGACCCCCGCTGCAGACCCTGTTGTTGCGATCTACAAACGTCGGCACACATCAGGCACGCACTCTGACATGAGCCAAAGGTTTCTGCACTTGAAATTATAAGACTTTGAACTTATTTACCCAACTTTAAAGCCTCGCTCTATCTGCTGATCAAAACAAACAGGATGGCGGGGTGGGCAGTGATAAGAGGAAACTTGCAACCGTTCTAACACAAGTCACGTACGACTCTGCAAATGAAGTTAAGCAAGTGGTTTGAGAGAAAAGTTTTGGGAAGGCACTTCTTTTGGGCGAGAGCAAAACTCATGTCAAACTTCAAAGCAATAGGGTTCATTGAAGCATTTTAGCGATGAGCTATTGTCGGTAGCTTTGTTATTGATGGTCGAGTTGCCCAATATTTGTGAGGAATTTCCATGGTCCTAAAATTCTTCCTGGAACATTTCGTACTTTTTGCTTATTTCTGGGTGTCCAGTGTGGTTAACAGTGTTGTTTTCTTCTAAGCCATCAGCCTCGTTCCATTCTATAGCTTTTTACTGATTACTAACCAAGTACTAACTTATGCATTATTTCATGATTGAAATTATACACCTATAGGTTGTTTCAACTAATCTGTTTGCTATACATAATAATATGAAGTATACTGGAAATTTGTGCTTACCCTTTAGCCGCAAATTTATCAAAAGTTGACAAGCAAAGAAATGGGTTACTCAAGTTATCATTTAGGATTGCGATGTTCCCTGGTTTATAAATTTAGTTGTACGCTTTGCGCATCATCGTACTTCGGAATGACGTCATGGACCCTATTCAAAAAATAGCTAAACGTAAAGATAAAGTGAGCTTGACCGACCATCCCAACTAGGAAAGCCACAAGCACTGGTTTGCGCTGCAGATACATGCCAACTGTCCCCAGAGGAGTGTACGGCCGCATGCAACTATAGATTATCGAGTGTTATGGCGCCAGAGACAGAAGGCTCTTATTTCGATGACCTGCGACAATCAGTCACCCACTTTAGATGATCATTGGCATGCGAAAAAAAAATGAGCTTCTCTTAGCTAGTAGCAAATCATTACTGAATTGAATTCAATTTCCCGCCGCGTATCTTACCTAAAGAATAAGTCTTTAGTATATCGAAATTTTCGTGTGAAAGCGAGAACTGCTCCGCCAAAGAAAGACAGCAACCCGTAAAAAAATTATGTCTAGTGACTGTGAAAAATCATCGCTTTGCCTGTGCTTCGTTGATATTCTACTGAATTTATATATGGTGCACTGAAGCAAATATTAATTCGATCAATGGAGATGGTAATATAAATTAGACTCCATGGCAGCGCTAATATAAGCTTAAGATACCTTCATTGTTTGGATTCAACTTTGATGATTTAAATACATTCTCCATCATCTGCAACCTGGTCTACTTCTACCTATTATTCAATGAAGCTTGACAGAATGACTACAGTCTCCAACCTGTCGATTGGGCTAAACCGTGACAGAAAATGTACAGACAAACGAATAAATAAACAAAAAACAAATCAAGAGATAAATATTCATTGGTCTTTATCATATTGTAGATGAGCATATAAACAGAAGACGGTGTTTGTTATATTGAGATTGCTATAAAATTTACGTAATTGTGAAGCAATGTATATATGTAAATTCAACGACTTTTGTCAGTTCACGATGTTCTGCAATATAATGCTACCAATTTTCAAATAGATAAATAAAACTTCATTTCACACCTGAGAAACCCTGGGTATTTGTCATATGTTTTTTTCTTGATGAAGCTTTTGAAATATTAAATAAATTCTGTGTTGTTCAAAGTTTTAAATATAATATCTGACTTCTTTTAGATTAGATTAGAAAGGCGGCAGTAGATGAGCCAACAGGCCCATTTTCAAAGAGACACCGACACGTACGTCCCGGCTCTCTATGAGCTATTGCCATTATGTCAGAAGGAAATAGATGACTCAGGAAAAAGGAAGAAAAAAAAGGGAGAAGAATCTCAGTCAAAGAGACGATCATGCAAGCTCGTATGCATGATCTATAGCCGCTAATTAGCGGAGCTTAAAGATGTCTATCTCTGTGGTCGCAGCGGATAGAGGATAGATTAAGGAGGCCTCGGAAGCTTTGGCCGTTAAGAGTTTGTGACTCTTGGAGGAGGAGTTCTTAGCTGGGTAGGATGTCTCTTGCAATGTTTGTCAAGACGATTTTTAAAGATCTTGAGTGTCTCCGCACCGAAAACNTTGTTTCGCAAGCGACCATTAAGGTCCCTTTCAAAGAGTCCCGTTATAGGTACGTCGTTGAAGCCATTCAAGTACTTCAATGTTTCTATTACTTTCCCCCGGAGTCGTCTTTGCTCGAAAGGTTCAGTTCTTTAAGCCGACATTCGTAAGGCTTGTTTCGCAGCTGAGGTATCAATTTCGTTGCGTTGGACTCTTTTCATATTATCAATATCTCAGATGTGGCGACCAGAATTGAACAGAAAATTCTAAGTGTGACCGCACTAACGCCTTGTACAAGGGAGTTATGATGTCATTGGCTTTGTATTCGAAATTCCATTTGATGAATCCCAGCACTCTAATTGCCATTTTCACGCTCTTGTTAACTTGCTGTGTTCTGGTTTGTTTGTCATAGTTACCTCCGCCAAAGAGTTTATGTTTTCGTCGTGTTTGTCTGTCTGTCTCTTTGTTTTTCTGTCTGTCTGTCACCAAGATAACTCAAAAATCTAGAACCGATTTGGATGAAATTTACAGGAATTGTTAGGTATGTTAGGAGGAACAGATGATTAACTTTTGGTAAAGATATGTCCATCCCTTTGTTTGTTTGTGTACCTCATTTTTCTCGATACCATAACTCAAAAAGTTATGGATGGATTTTGATAAAAATTAACTTAAGTTGTTAAGTATATAACAAAGAGTATATGATCAAATTTTGATGCAGATCGGATTGTTCGTTTGTATGTTTGACTTATGTTTGTCATAACGTTTGTTAACAGTATAACTCAAAAAGTTATAAACGGATCTTCGAAAAAACTGAACAAACTATTATTAATATAAAAAGGCACAAATGATTAAATTTTGGAGTTTATAAAAAGAAAATTATTGTTTCAGAACCAATTTGAATTTTTGCTACCGTTGCCTCACTTGGCGGAGGTATGCGCTCTCAGAGTGCTCTAGTTATTCTTAAGTTGCGTAGTTGGGTGGCAACAGTCAATTCTGTCCCATTCATTTTCAATTCTGTTGAAGGATTCTGCAGCCCTGCGTACATTACTGAACATTTGTCGACATTAAAGCTCATATGCCAAGTAGTGCTCCAATGCATCAGGAGGTCAAGGTCTTGTTGGAGCTCAACTCTTCTCGTAGCAAGATGGCATAGTTTAGTATCATCCGCAAATTTACTAATTTTACTACGGATGTTAAGATCGAGATCGTTGATGTAAATTATGAACAGAAGTGGGCAAAGCACGCTACCTTGTGGAACCCCTGATAATACCTGCGCCAACTCGCTCGTCTCGCCTTCAAGTTTCCCTCACTGCAACCGACCCTTAAGCCAACCCAGAGTCCAATGTAAATAGTCTCCTTGGATGCCATGGGCTTCCAGTTTTTTTCATTAGCCATTGATGGGAGACTTTGTAAAAGCCTTTTGGAAGTCTAGATTGACGAGGTCCACGCCTTTTTCTTCATCTTTAATTTCCGCTAGAGGTAAAGGTAAAGTCAACTCGACCGTACCCCAACTGGAACCCGCATGCACTGGTTTGTTCTGCAGATGTAGGCTAACAGGTCACAGAGGAGTATACGGCTGCAGTCGATCAAAGATTGTCTAGAGCTATAGCGCCAGTTGCGGAAGACTCCATGCGACAACCTGGGACCCCTAACCCTCCCTATTGCTGTTGAAGGTCAGTAAACCCACAGCAGTACGCAGACCGGATGCTGACTGATCACATCAAGCGCCGCCAAGAACTTGCCGAGTTGGGAGCGAGGCTCGAGCCTGTGGCCTTGAGAGTCAATGTCAGACGGTTTAATCTGCTGCTACTTCGGGCCTTTCAAAAAGAAATTCAATAGGTTTGTTTAGCAGCTACTTCTATTTCGGAAGCCATGCTCAGTGTAAGATATTAGCTGGCGCATTTTCAGGCGATCAGTGATACGCTTCTTCAAGAGGCGTTCGATGGTTTTGCTGATGACTGATATAAGACTGATTGGTTGATAGTTGTTATGACTTTTCTTGTCCCCCTTCTCATGTATCGGGGTCCCGTTAGCCAGTTTCCAACCCTATAGAACTTCTCCCGTTCTTAAAGACCGATTGAATATTTCGAACAGTGGCTTCAAGATGACTGGAGCCATTTCCCGTAGAATACGGGGAGAAAGATTATCTGGACCAGTGGATTTGTACACATTCAGGTGGGTCAGTTCTTGAAGGATCTCGATCTCCGTGAAAACACATGTGTTTATGGGAGCAACTTGTATCGGTGCAGGTTCAAGAACATTCGTGACATTTCAACAGTAAATACAGAGGTGAAATAATTGTTCAGGATAGTGGCTTTGTCCCTTAGGTCAATGATGATTCCACCATTAGGTCTGTTGTGAGGACCTATGGTTCTTTTTTGAGACATATTTATAGAATGCCTTTGAGTTGTATTTTGCTATAGCGGCTACAGGAACTTCTTTTCCCTTTTAGTAGTCCTGACTACTTTCTTCACATCCCGACATGTAAGAGATATTCAGTTATATGTCCCCAGTGGACTTCAAACGCACACTGCTTTGCTGTATACTACTTATTGACGTATACAAAACATCTCAACGAGTTCCATTCAGTGCCATTGTTGATTTAATGTATTAGAGGTAACTGACAGCACAATACATAAAATAAGCCTCTTTTGGATGGTAAACTGTAACTACAGTACGTTACCCTTGATTATGCAAATAGAATTTTTGTTACTTAATTGTTCAAGATGATTGTCTAACTTTGAAATATCTATATTAACTAAATGTATGGCTATGTTGCCAATATAAACAGCACTTGTGAAATAAATATCTAGCCAATGGCTAAGTTTATCATACAATTTGCTTTTTTACGAGTTTTTACTGTTACCTCAGATTATGCAACAAGAAAATAAAAATGTCATAAAGAGGATTTAAATACAAATGAACAGGAATATTGTTATTAAACGTCCAAAACCAAGAAATTATAACCAAACAATTCAATAAACACTGAAATAAGTGTTCAGTAGTGGTAAACATGACAAGTTAATTTTGAACCTGGCAACCTCTATTTTCATGATTTTTTAAGGCGATTATGAACAGACTTTGTCAGGTTTAATATTTCAGATAGTGGAATAGAATCTGCTGCTGTTTTTACTGTATTCCACAAGCTTACTTTTGCTCGAAAACTGCCGACCACCTTCATAGACCTTCTTTTTGATCATTGCCCAGAGGTTCTCAGTGGGATTTAAATGGGGGCTATTCGCTTGCCAGGTCACAATCTTTTTTGATTTGAGTCCTCCATCCGCAAGCCAGTTAGCAGTGTACCGTGCTCGGTGTGAGGGAGCGTCATCGTGCTGAAATACCAATTTGGATCTGCGTGCGATAGTCTGCTCATCAAGGCATGGAATCAAGTTGGCTTCAAGAAACTTGCATTACCTTTCTGCATTCAGTTCAACTCCTTCTGCCACTTCAAATGGACCAATAAGGGTGTCACCTACTATCCCGGCCCAAAACATTATACCTCCACCACCTTGTAGACGCTTAAGCCGTGAGGATCCCTGCACACGCCCATCCATTTGTCAGTAAATATGACATTAGAGAAATCAGTTTTCATGTTCTCCTCAGCCCATTTGACCCTATTTTCTTTATGGGTTTTTGTTAGAAGTGGTAGTTTAATTGCCTTTTTCATTTTCCCTAGCTTTTGCAGAAGCTCACATCTTATCTTTTTGCGTAGTATAGGGGCTCCAGCGTCTTCTAGTATCGCCTCAAATGCAGAAAGTTGTTTTCTAGCGATAGAAACCTTCAAATGTCGCATATCCCGAGCAGTCAATTTCCTCGTAGAGTCTCTATCCGGAGTTTTCCTGTTGACCTTACCTTCAATTGCATAAGCCTTAATTGTTCGGTGATCACGCTGTAATTCCTTGAAAACTTCGAGTGTTGTTTTACCAGAAGCCAATAACGAAGTCACTTTGATCCTTTCTTCACTTTTTAAACTGCATTTCTTGCCCATGTTGATTTCAGAGTGATGTTGCATAATCTGGGGTAACAGCAGAACCCCGTGCGATAAGCAAATGTTGCCAAAACGTGGGAAATTGTTCCTTTTTCTTTTTCCCTAGTTGTTTTTATAGTTACAACATTCTTGTGCACTAACTTACTAGTCACATTTTAAATGTTTGACACTTATCTTGAAAAATAGGTAAAAGAAATTGTATTTGCATAAACATAGGTAACGCACTGTATTATTCATTTGTTGAGTTAACGTAGGTGTGCAATGTGGTTTGCTTTAAGCAGCAGCACACCTCTACCCTCAGGATTTGATCTTTATTTTGAAAACTATTTCTGCTCTTCAAGTAGAAGCTAAGCAAAAATCTTTAGAGTTGGCATTTTCCGAAATTTCTTTTTTTTTTTTTTAATCGAACGCAAGTCATGAGGTTGCATCGGCTGCAGCGTAAACCTTTATTGCGAATCCGTTTAAAATTCCCCTCACCGATCCAAAACAATTTCTGTTCTGTTTCTGGAACAGGAGAAGCTCTCTATTGCCATTTTTTTTCGTTTTCTTTGCTAGCATTTTGGATTGCTGCTCGGACTGTTGACGGCCGAGGCCGCGCTTGTGTGCAACGCGCAGAAACAATACAACGAGCGGAACAAAAGCGAAGCCTTGCAAAGAAATGCTTTTCAGGCTCGGTACGAGTGCGGTGGGGCTACTGACGTCACGCATGCTCAGAATAAGGAAGATTTATTGCATCACTGGACTGGATATGAGTGCAATGTGGCTTGTGTCGTCATTGAAGCAGAATACAATGTATAACCATTTTTTCTTGTCGGTTATTTATTAACTAAGGCAAGACGGTTATGTTATTAAATTTAAAGGTAAAGTCAACTTTGTGTTCACCCTCACCTGGGAAACCCACATGCACTGGTTTGTGCTGCGGGTATAGGCCCACTGGCCCCAGAGGAGTAGGTGTAGTTGCAGACGATATCGGGTCACCATGAACTATGGCGCCGGAGTTTGTCAGTCTGTTTAGCAGTTTGTCTCTTTGTCTGTAAGTCTGTCGCTAAGATAAATCTAGAAGTTATAGAAGGATCATTATGAATTTTATGGACAATAGCAGGTATATAAAAGAAGACTATGTTAAAAACATTTGGTGAAAATCAATCCAGCCGCTTGTTTGTGTGCTTGTCTGCCTGTTTTTGCTTTGTAAATGACTCATTTATTAACGGATCTTCATGAACTTTACAAAATTTGCTGGGAATGTTTCTAAGAGCAACTAATCAAAGCTTTCTGGTGATTTGCTGGTCCGTTTCTCTCATTGCATTGTCTTTGTTTGTTTTAATGCTTGTCAGTAACATAACCTAAACAGTTATAAACGAATATTATCTGTAGCAATCGTTTGAAATGTTAAAAGGCATAAGTGATTAAATTTTGATGATTGGTTCGTTCGTTGGTGTGTTTAACTTTATGTTTGTGCTAGTGTTTGTCACACTATAGCTCAAGAAGTTACGGACAGGTCTTCAAGAAATTGCAGAGATTGCAATTAATGTCAAGAGGCACAAAAGACCAGATTTTGGAAAGATAAAATAATAAATCCTAGTGCGAGGACCAATTTCATTTTCTTGTTTGCATTGCTTCGCTTGGCGAAGGTATGTACTTTCAGAGTGATTCTCTAGTAAAATATTTACTCGGTAGAGTTTATCTTTCTGTTAGCACTGATGTAAAATGCCTATTATTAAATATGCTTCTATGTATTTCTTTATTGTAATTTCCACAAAAGAGGTAACATACCAGTCGAAATTTTCCAATTTATCTCTCTGTCAGCAAGATAACTGAAAAAGTTTTGGATGGATTATTATTATTAAAACTTCACGCTTGGGCCACCACGGACAGGTATTGCAACCCAAATGAAGCATAGAGGTCGTTAAGCATGTTAGGAGGAATAGATGATTAGCTTTGGTAGAGAGACACGCTGAACGGTTTGTTTGTGCGTTTGCTTTTTTGTTTGTTTGTTTGTTTGTCTGCTTGTTTCTTGGTCTCTCCGTCTGTCCATCTGTCCGTCTCTCCGTCTGTCCGCCTGTCCGTCTGTCCGTCTGTCCGTCTGTCCGTCTGTCTGTCTGTCTGTCTGTCCGTCTGTCTGTCTATCTCTCTGTCTGCCTGTCCGTCTGTCTGTCTATCTATCTGTCTGTCTGGCTGTCTGTCTGCTTGTCTGCTTATCTGCTTGTCTGCTTCTTTGCTTCTTTGCTTGTCTGCTTGTCTGTTTGCTTGTTGGCTTGTTTGCTTGTGTGCTTGTTTGTTAGTTTGTTTGTTTCTTTCTTTTTCTGTTGGCCTCTATGTCTGTTTGTCCCTTTGCCTGTCTGCCTGTCTCTTTGTTTGCTTGTCTCTTTGTCTCTTTGTCTGCTTGTCTCTTTGTCTCTTTGTCTGCTTGTCTGCTTGTGTGTTTGCCTGCCTGCCTGCTTGCCTGCTTGCCTTCTTGCCTGCTTGCCTGCTTGCCTGCTTGCCTGCTTGCCTGCCTGCTTGCTTGCTTCCTTGCTTGCTTCCTTGCTTGCATTCTTCCTTGCTTGCTTCCTTGCTTGCATTCTTCCTTGCTTGCATTCTTCCTTGCTTTCTTCCTTGCTTGTTTCCTTGCTTCCTTCCTTGCTTGCTTCCTTGCTTTCTTGCTTGCTTGCTTCCTTGTTTTCTTACTTGCTTCCTTGCTTGCTTGCCTGCTTGCTTGCTTGCTTCCTTCCTTGTTTGTTTGTTTGTTTGTTTGTTTGTTTGTCTCTCTTTTTCTTGGTAACATAAAATTTACACGAATTGCTATGAATGCAACAAAGAGAAAATAACCAAATCTTCGTAATGATCTGTTTGTCCGTTTGTTTATTTGCCTCTATTTTTATTTTATGCTTGCAGCTGCGTAATCCAAAAAGTTATGAACGGATCTTTATGAAATTTTCAAGAATTGTTTGATATATTAACATGCACAAATGACTAAATTTTGGTCATGATGGGTTTGTCCGTTTGTGCATTTGAGTAATTTTTATCATAATGTTTTCAAAGCTCAAAAATTATGAAACAATATAATAATAAACACCGTCGTGGGTTATTTGTTAATACATTTGTGTCTTTCGTTCCATGCTCTTAACGAAATAGACACGCAAAGAAAAATAAGTCACATTGGAGATATTGAGAATCCTGTTCCCTTCTGATGGAATTCAGTAGGCAATAATTAGACCAATTTGCAGAAGATGACCAAATTGGAAATACTTATCGTTATTAAAACTGAATGCATTTCTTGCTCTTCCAGCTTCTCTTGCAATTCGCGTGCAATCTGATATGCATTGCCTTCTCTCTACATCGAAATTATATTTTCCTTCTGTTCATGATGTACACATTCAATATATAATCAACGAAGCGAAGAGGAAGCGATTTCTCCCGGTGTAGTAGACGTAGTAATTCTTTATTCCACCTTAGTGTCTTCTACGAAGGATTTTCCTCTTGGGCGCGAAAATTTCGTTCTGCTGAAATGATATCGCTGTGTATACTGGATACGCAGGGGAAATTAAATTCAGTGATGTTCCAGCGCTTACTACTGAAGTTAAGTTTTTCGCATGTTATCTTAGGGAAGGAAGGCTTGTGCTGGAGACGAATTGAAGTGTAATGCTCACTCGAACTAGAAGTTGGCCGTCGTAGCGTTTTCCTCTATATGTATAATTGTATATTAGTAATGCATAATGCTGTCGCACAGTCTCTGAATAGGAATTTGTCACGCATTAGTGCATGGTGCTCTGCATGAAGTATGAAGCTGAATGTCAGTAAGACCAAGTCGATGATTATCAGTCGGTCTCGGACACTTGTATCACAGCATCCCCAACTGGAGATGACACTTTACTTCAGAAGTCTAACTCCTTCGAGATTCTTGATGTTGTCTTTGATGAGAAACTTTCTTTTGAGCCGCATATTAGGAGGTTGATGTCACGTGCTTTCACTAAGATTGGGCTCCTGCATAAGGTGAATTCTGTGTTTGTTGACAGTGAGGTTGTCCGCAGATGTTTTTATGCTTTTTTTTTTGCTGCCTGTGTCAGAGTATTCCCCACCGGTCTGGGCTTCAGCTGCTGACACTCACTTGCGTCTGTTGGACCTACTTGTTAGTTCAGCCAGCGAGGTGTACGCTGATAATGATCTGGTGAATCTGGCCCACAGGAGACGGGTAGCCAAGCTATGTATATTTTATAAAGTGTACAAGAATGAGAGGCATTGGTTATTTTCTTCTCTTCCTGCCCTCAAGGTCTTTAAGAGAGAGACACGTGCTGGGTGCGGAGCGCACTCTTTCACGTTGGAGGACGTTGGAAGTCGAACTAATCAATTCGGTCGGTGCTTCGTGCCGTTGTCGGTTAAGGTTTGGAATTTGTTGCCGTCATCGGCTTTCGGTCGTATTGGCCTGCAGGCGTTTAAGTTAGTTGTTAATGGTTTTTTTTTTTGCTAGATTTCCTTTAGCAGCGTTTTGGGCTTCCCGGCGTTGCAAAATGCTTCATTTGGGTTGTATTACCTGTCCATGGGAGCTCAAGCGTGAAGTTTTAATAATAATAATAATAATAGTAACGACCGACCGGACATCGTCGTAAAAGACAGGAGAAGTCGGCCAAGCTGATCTACGTCTCAATCCCCTTTGAATCCAGAGTTGTGAACAAGGAAGCAGAGAAGAAGGAAAAGTACCGTGACCTTGCCATCGAACTCCAAACTGTGGCAGATGAAGGTGGACGTCGTTTCAGTGGTCATCGGAGCTCTGGGGGCAATATCCAAAAATCTCAAGACTGCCCCGCGAGAGCTAAAGTGCCGCCATCTCCACCCAGGAACCCTCTAGAAAAGCGCTCTACTTGGAACAGCACACATCATTCGCAAAGTGCTCTGAGCCTTAGGTCGCGGGATGCGACCCGGCGACAGAGAGTAGAGCTGAACATCGCTCAACCGATCCAATTTGGGTCGGGAAATCCCCTCGATAGTAACGAAAGTATAATCAATGACGAAGTGTCATCACGAATTTTTAACTGCCATTTTTCCCAGTGAGAGCCTTCTAACTGATAGCTATTTTGAAATTTGTAGGAATTGTTAGAAATTTTAAAAGACGTAAGGGACTAAATTTTGGTGATGACTTCTTCGTCCGTTCGTGCGTTTGACTATAATTATCTTTGTCCATGATTGTGTGGTCCCTGGTTTATTCTGGAGCCTGTAAGCTTCTGGTAAACCGAGCGAAATTCGTCATCTCCGCATCCGGATGCTTTGATATGTCCATTAAAATAGCATGCATTTGCAAAAAATTTTGAGCTATAATTCCCTCCAAATTTGAAGAAATATTCAAAACGTAAGTACCGGTACTTCCTGAGCAAACTGACCTGACGGCGAACATTTTTTCACCTTTTATGGTAAGCTCAAAGCTCTGTTAACGAAGAATCAGCAAAACGTTTGATTGATTAACTGAGAAAACTTGTTCTTTTGACTGGCCTGTGCACTAACCATCAGTATTGTAAGGATATAAATCTAAAAGTTACAGTCGGATCTTTACGAAAATTACAAAAGGTGTTATTGATATCAAGGGGAATAATGACCAAATTTTGCTGATGATCAAAAGGAAATCTTTCTTTCTGAAGTAATTTGATTTTTTCGTTTACATGCATTTGCTTGGCGGAGGTAAGCGCTCTGAGAGTGCTCTAGTTTGTTCAGTTATTCAGTGATGAGGTAAGCAAATGTATGCTGACACTCAGCTTAGCACTTCGATTTGTTCTCTCTGTTGTTTGAAGTGAACTTCCTCGTCGGATAGTATTTTAATACTTCTATTGAATGAAACAAGGTGTCTCTATCAATCATCTAAGCCCAAACTAATTTTGAACGAGATTGTGCGTTGTCTCCATCATATAATATCGCTTGTATACAGTAATGCTCAGCCACGTCAAACTAGCAGTATACTCCAATAGTTCTGCACTAAAAACAACAGTCATATTCCACTAGCTGTAACTTGTGAAAATTCCATAGAATAAATGCAATGTTCTTCAGTAATATCTCAGATCCGTATCACACATACAATGTGTGAAAATAATAATAATAATAATGTTCCAAGTCAGACAACAGATCTACCTGTGACCTGCGAGCAGTAGCAACCAAAAATATAAAAATTTTACTCGTGTCGTTTCCTCCCGAGATCGTATCTCGGGTGCTCTAATTTTCACCTATCTAGCGCCCTAATTTTTTTACCTATTTAATTCTGGGGAACCTGTGGAAATTCCACGGAAGAAAGAATTGTTCCCCAATTACGACGCCCTCGGAGCCGTATCATGCATACGAAACGTGAAAAATATTCCTAATCAGGAAGTGAATCTTCTCCATAAAACCTGCGAGCATCTTAAATTTTAACTTCTCCTCCTACCGATCTCTCCCCGGGTCGTATCAAGGATGCCCTAAATGTCCCTTATCTTATACTGATGAAAGCGTCACGTTCGAACTAATTAACTAACGGAACGACAAGCAGAATTATACCATATATTAGTAAACCAATGCTTTTATTCAATTATATGCCCCCGTGGATTATATCCTTCTTTAAATCATTAGGTACATCATCTCATTACTGTATATACAGTCTCAGCAACTGTTATTGTGCTCCAATAGTTTTGCGTTACGAAGGCCAATTATTTTCTGTTAACAAAGTAGAAGACGTCTATGTACTGAACTGTCCCGCAGTTCCATAGCTGCCATTCCACGAAGGCTATCGGTTTTCAACAGCTCTCTCACTCACGGCCTCGGTAGTCCATTGAAATGCATGCAGGCAGCAGGCAGGCGGAAGGTGTGGCCAATATCGGCAACTTATCGAGTAATAAATTAAAATATGAGCCAGGCCAGGGCACTATTGTAAGGCAGTTAGAGACCGTAAAGCCGCGCAGCAGCAGCCGAGGGGCAGCGCTACAACACACGACATACAAGTTAGCACCAGATCAAGTCTGGGTCTGGGATGCCAGCCGAGCTCGGGGTCCCCTGGGCAATCAGTGTCTGAAGCTGGGCATCGTAGAACTGTGACGGGGAGGGAACTGCTGGGGTATTCACTCACTCCTGAGTGGTAAGGTGAGAGCTGTGGTAGCTACTGTAGTGCGAGAGTTCATATTGTTATCCTCTGATTATATGTACGGTGGATCGAAGAAAAATGCAATTCAATAGATTGTTTAACTCTTCAATAATTAGTTAGTTTGGGGCCACCTTGAGGTTAGATGCGCCCTATGGTTCTACTATAATATTCTTGATGGTGTAGCCAAAAACAAAACTCCCGCTCTCGCTCAACAGTTGGGAGTAAAATAAATACAAGAAACATTCTATTATGTTTGACGGAAGTGTTTTACATAGAGGAGAAAGGTGCTAAGCAAAAAAGCAAGAAGCAAAGAGGTGCTAATCGTCGTTAGAAGATACTATTAGCATCTATAAAACTGAATCTATCGATAGCTAGTCTAAATTAGATAGCCGGCAGCAGCCAGACCCACAGGCCCAGTCACGGCTGTGGGTTAAGTACGTTACGCTATTCAACCATGGGCCCAGGGCCTAGAGAGCAGCTTGGACTCATGCACCGGCCCTCTATGAACTGTTGCCCTAGCTTTTTAAGATGTTGGTAGAGCCATTTGAGATGTTAATGTAGGATACTTTTCAAATTTTTAACACTCTTTCTGAAGCTTCACTGAATTTAGCATAACTTAACCAAAAGTAACATCATCTAACTTAACACCGCCTAACCTACGTTATCACCGTATGACCGACCTATCACCCTAACACAACCTACCCGAACATAATTTAAATGAAATTTTTCTACTGAAACTTTACCAAAAGTACATAATTATGTGTAATTTGTATATCTTAACCTAACCAATGTCCTAACCAGAGCCGTGTTGTAATCACAAGCAGCTTGGCCTATCGCAACCTGAGAAATAGTAACACAATCTGTCGATGAGATGGCATGCTTAACACGAACGATGTTCCGTGTTTATTGCAATTTATTGCTCAAAATAAGTATACCTATTTACCTACACTGGACTATGAAGTTCATTCACTGCTCGTTTGCATAATTTTATCTGTGCCCTTTATTTGAAAAAGTCTTAGATGTTTCTCAGTGGTTACCTGTAATACTGTTAGACGTTTCGCTACCGACCTTACCGCTTTTTGGGTTGTAAATGCGACACCATTTGTGAGTTGTTGGTGTAGCTCCGGTAAGCCAGAAACTATTATAACAACGCACCTCAGCATTGCACAACTCTGCAAGCGCGCTACTTTACATAATATTTTAGCATTTCTGATACATTTTGCCAACTGGCCACGCGCAGGCCAAGCGAGGTCGCCAGGTGCTCCACAAGCTGATTTTAGAACCCACCTGCTGACACTCGTCTCAAGTTCAGGAACTTTAGCCAATAATTTCCCCAATTTCTGATCTCAGGCGCCAATCGAAGTAAGTTAGTCTCGCTCCAGTGGCGCTCAGAAGTGAACTTTGGTCCCCGAGTTCTCCGAAATTGTCAACCTAAGGAAATTTTATAAGAAAATTACCACAACTTCTCTTTCGTCCTTCCGCTGCTCTTCTACCTAAGGTCGCTGCGTACGACATAGAAGCACAAATTACGAACTGTTCCAGATCCTTTGAACCAAAAAAAATATGACAGTAACTGCAACCTAACGTATCTGAACATTGAGGTGAGTTATAAGTCTTCGCGAATTTCATCTCTCTTAAAATTATGAGAGACGTTGCAATGGGAACTTTTAAATTAGCAATAGCTAGTGTGTTAAGCCTGCAGCAAAATTGAGATACAGTAGAACGATATTCAACTCGTTTTTTAGACAATGCAACGATGTGCGCTTGAAAATTCAAGATCAATAAGCTTTAGGAGGGAAAATAAATCGCTAGCTTGCAGCCTGATGCGGGTGTTACTATACGGCTGCAATAAAAAGGTGAACTTTGACTTCCCACTTGCAGCGTAATATATAGTATAATGATTAATACATAAGAATGGAAATATACATATAATAAATATTAATAATGCTAATACATATCATGATAAACACAACAAAAAATACTACCTGCAACGAAAAAATGTATAATATGATAGCAAAAAGTTTAGCCATCAACGAAAATATTTTGTTCTTGGACATAAGTAATTTGTTTTATTTACTTGCCAGTGGCAGTCCCGTCTGAAATAACGTCAAAGAAAAAATTACTTCAACAAAATTCCACTTAGCTCCACTGCTCTTCCTTCTTTTCTGACGCAAATTAAACATTCTGCCAGCGTGCCTGAAAATTGATAGCACAAGAGTCACCCAACGAATCGCAATGGAGTACCATCAGTTTATCTCGTTAATTACTATGGGTGTTTACTCGAATTTCGGTCTCCATAGAAAGTGCCAGGATGAATATATAAATAAAAATCTAACACTACGCCAAGCGAGTTATCATGTGTTGATTTTTTTACAATTTTATTTATTTATTTATTTGTCTCCTTATTTATTTATTCGTTTATTGAATCTTTCACCAAATTTGGTGCCATTTTCGAAAGCCTGGGAGACTAGTCAATCGCTATTTAATGTGCTCGATTCGCTCTAAGATCATTACAGTCGAACCGCTTTTTTCAACTTTTGTAGAACCTCAGTTGTGAGTTTTCGATACGACCATTGGGGCATTTCAAGCGCTTAAAGCATTCCACTGAGCAGGATTGAGTTTTACGCCATCTCAAGGATACTCATTCTGTGATTAACACCGGGACAGCGATACGAAGTGGTATACTGAGCTATCAGCAATGAAGTTCCGAAGAAGATGAAGCTAAAAAGGTTAATATTATTTCGCTGAAAGTGGAAGAACCGGACGATCCTCTAATATTAAGCTGCCAGAACAGCTACAGTTTGAGATGGAGTTACGCACGTTTGCGTCTTTCAAACTTAATAAAATACCCTCTTTCCAGCACAATAATAAACTTTACCGTTGTTAATAATATAACAGTACCGTGGCTGGCTGTGGGTCGTCGTGCGCCGGCTTTACCAGACAAGATCGGCCTCACATCCGCTCCCCAGGGACGCAGGATTAGGCATAATGCAGCATCATCCTGCATGCAAGCAGGAAACGGCCTGAAAGTTGGATTGTTGGGAGCAAAATATTCAAATCCCTGGTTTAGATTCAGCTTTTGGCCAGTAAACTTCGAGACTCCCAGACAGAAAACTTTTGTTACGGTCAATTAATAGTGAGTAATTTGGTTATTTTTGATCGTTCACGAAGTCCCGTTGATATAAACGTACTTACAGCAAGTGTTAATGGCCATAGCTGTCCTTTAAAACCTATAAGTATGTATACATGCAACAGTGATATGATTCTTTAGCACGTTAGCTTGGATAGCTTTGACTTTGAAGATTTATTTACATATTCTCTCCTCTCCTGCAGAAACCAACTCCGGAAGAAACAGATTTGGAACAATTGCAATTGATATATTCAACTCTTGTCATTCCTCACCAACTTCCCACTCATAAGGAACAATGAACTGAACTTGTGAGTTCTGTCTAAATAATTAAATAGAATTATAATAACTTGCAGAATGAAGCAGAGCATA
>LQNS02278181.1:3005192-3019807 GCA_001587735.2 Parhyale hawaiensis
GAGCGAGACTAACTTACTTCGATTGGCGCCTGAGATCAGAAATTGGGGAAATTATTGGCTAAAGTTCCTGAACTTGAGACGAGTGTCAGCAGGTGGGTTCTAAAATCAGCTTGTGGAGCACCTGGCGACCTCGCTTGGCCTGCGCGGAGTCAGTTTGTTAAAAGATGGGAAATATTGACATTAAATTAGCACTCCGGCCGAGTGGTGCTGTTTTGTTGTGTGATTTATGAGAGTCATCGGTTAAAGTAAGGCTTTGTTGTGTATACTTTGGATGAGATTTCGTTGGAGAAAGTTGAATTACACAATGTAACAGAAGAGCGTGGGCCCTGTTAGCTTAGATTAGACTGCGTTATGTTAGGTTATGCTACCCTGACGTACGCTGGGTGAGGCTAGGTTGAGCCTTGCTAGGGTTTGGCTAGTTTATGTTAGGTGGAGGCTATGTGGTGCTTTAGGTTAGATTAGGCAATCTTCTAATGGACGTATACATAAGTTAGAAATCAAAGAGCTCCATCTTTTGAGGGGAAGAAATCACAGGAGTGTTAATGCTATATTGTACTACACAAAGAGAATTATGCACTACATAATCCCAAATACTTTTACATATTTTATTCTAGCTGTTGCAGTAGAGATCTCCCGTATCCCTATATTGTCCAGCGTCCTTCACAGAGAACGTTTCCAACAATTTCAGTCTAACTATGAGCAGAAGTTAATTTTGTTGTTATTTGGGCTTCAGCTCAAGTGTAAAGCCCACTGCCCATGAGATCCTAAACTGAGAAATGTGTCCCCAACACTTCCGATTCCGTTGCTTAAACTTGCCAAGCATGAACGTTGAACAACAAAACATGGTCACAGTCTCAACCATTAGTGAAGTTTTTTGCTCTATAACAAGTATCAGTTGCACAGGATCGAATATCTCTCTCAGTTTCGAGAAGAGTTTAAACTTGCAACGACGTATATTTTAAGCGATGCCACACACACCAAGCTAAAATTACGGTCATAGAAGCGTTTTATTCGAGGAATGTGAAACATTCCGCGGCTTAGACTCGCTTATGTTGAGGGCTTAAATATAAACATACAATCTGGCAATAGAAAAAATAATTTACGTTCAAATTCGCATGTATCTAGCTGTGAATTAAGTTAACAATTGTGCTTGTATTCAGTGGCGCCACTTCTGATCCAAATACGGTAGAAGTGAATCTAGAGCAGTACTCCAAGAGCGCACACCTCTAGTAAGCATGCTAATCTAAAGGGCAGAAATGTAGACAAACAAACAGAAAAACGAACAGACGGATCATGACCAAAGTTTAATCATCTCTGTCTCGTGACATTCTGAACAGCTTCAATGAATTTCAGGAAGGTCTGTCCCAAACATTTGGATTTATGTTGTTAACACACAAAGAGACAGACTAACGACGGCCATAATATCATCTTCGAGGAGGTAATATAGCGTGAGCAAGTCCACGTACTTTATATCTGGCCACACCTCTTCAGGTCCAAACATAATATAAATGAAACAATATACACTATGCCCTTCCAAATTCAAGAGTACCTTGCCTCACCAGTTTTTGTCGAAGTATAATATTAATGGAATAATATATGTACTTTCAATTTCGTGTCATCAAAAATCAAGGTTATCTTGTTGTACTACTTCGTGTCCAAGTATAATATAAACTATATCATATGCTTCCAATTTCGCGTATTTAGAGGCACTACGTCTGGTCCAAACAATCCTCCTCTGAATAAACGAAACAATATACTTCGCATTTCACGCGTATCTGGCGGAGCCACTTCACGGATCGTTAAAGAAGGTTCCTTCACTCGGAACGAATCGTGTTACAGAAATCCTCTCGAGGAACTTCAGAGCAAAACTTCCTCCAGAAGTTTGGGGAGTGCAGTTGCAAAGCCTGACTAGTGGGCTCTGCAATGCTATTGGAAGACGTATGTAATTTCAAGGTGCCCGAAATTTACTGTCAAAGCAGCGTATTTTTGATCAAATTACTGAAGTATCCGTAGAATACTGGACGAAATGTAGTACACAGAGGCCAAATAAGAGTAGTTGTAGGTATAAAGAAGCTGAAGAGTTATGACACTCATAAGATAATTATTCTAAAATTAATGAAGAATTTTCAGTTCAGCAAGCAACAATCCAAAGCAGCGTATAAGTAAAAAGTTCAGTAATAATAACGGGTTTCAAAATTCATCGTTAAAAAATCTTTTCAACATTTCTTGAATAAACCGAAATGTACAAATCAAACCAAATTAACACGTTTAACTCTTATTCTTGTCGAATAACTATAATTTGTTCAATATGTTTTCTGTCAGCATCGATGACCGGCTGCAAACGCTTGGGGAACGCTGTGCAGGAGTCAAGAATGATATCTTGGGGAATTTTTGCCCGTTCCTTCAAGAGTGCTGCCTTCAAAGTCTCCACTTTTTTTTTTTTTTTTGAAGGGAAGCTGAGACTTTGCTCTCCAATATGGACCAAATGCTGAAACTAAGGGCATTAAGGTCTGGAGATGAAAGCATATTAAGTGAAAATATGCATAAATAAAAGGTTGTAACGATAATTATTGAACATCCTGTACATGTTAGGTCACTACGAAGCTATGGCAAAGCTCGTGTGCGCTTTTCCTATTGCTTGGAGCATCTTATTTCAGCATGAATACGGCACGATCCTCTTACAGTGCAAACATTCTGCGGTACATCCAAGTCATGATTGTTGTATAGCTTCATGGTACCGGAAGCGTGTAGCAATTAAACCATTGCATTTTTTCTCCAATTGAGTATCTTCAGCTCAGAAAAATGCTACACAAGCCACTCGCCAACTTCATGCATGGAATTCCTTTTTGTATAATGGATTTCAGGGCTGAAAACGAAGGCCACAGCGCCAATGAAAAATAGATACTGCAGTAAGGGTATTTATTCCTGTATCACAAAAAAATGGACTATTTCTGAGATGAATTTAATTTTTGAAGTGTTACTTGCAATCGTACAATTCAAGACGTTGTGGAGGGTAATAACGAAAGTAATTCTTCTATTACGTTAAAATGAAACGTTCCATTGCCGCGTGAAATTAGTCCTAGTAAGTTCCACTTGTCTGGAACATCAAGCAGGTGCGCTGGCTCCAACACTTTACCTCTTTTTTTTTTGTCGTTAACCTTGATCGATTACTTGTGTGACTGTCGAAAACTCCATCTTTCTCAGTAAATCTTTCAGCTATATCTAATATACATATTCGTATACTGTCATTAGGCAGCCACATAGCAGTTTCATTTCCCCTGCATCGCGCTCTTCACCTCTAACTAAAACACTTCCGTCAAACATAACAGGCTTTCTTCGCTGCGCGTTTTTTTCCTCCCAACTGTTGAGCGAACGCGAAAGTTTTCGTCTACATCCCGAGCATTTTAGAGCGCAAGAGAAAAAGTCTCGCCCAGCCGTTGTGTCCAACAGTACAACGCACTCCAATTCTTCCCTGGAATTGCGGAGTTGCGGGGCGCTGGCCGCCGGACTCTGGGGTCCGCAGAATACTCACAGAAACCCCACTAGTTATTGTAACCCAGGACAATTGGTTATAAAGCCAAGGAGATTGTTGGTGCGCCATAAAACAATACGATACTTGCTTCGCACTAGTTACTGTTAGGCAATAATTAAAGAGAGACACAGAAGTTCCAAATGAATTTCTTTCGACACTGGGGTCAGCAAAATGAAGAGAAATGAATTGACCAGAAAGGCAATTTCACCATTTTTCGAGCAGCAAATTAAGTGATTTCTGTGAGAGTTATTGCACTTGAGAAATTAGGGTATCAGTTGGGCGTAACGATTAAGTTGATCACAGTACCATAGACCGCAACAGTACTTGACTGTTAGGTCCAAGTGGCCTCTGACGCTGGCCCAAAAATGAGAAAAATGGGATTTTCTCAGGAGCTATTATGAACATGTCCAGACACTGTCATACAGGCAAGCGCCTTAGTGCTTCCCCGCCGTATCCAAAATACCTTCTCGGCAAGAAAAATGTTGATCACCTTGGATTTTTTCTTCAGTATTAGATAGGAGGAAAAGAACAGCTCTTGAGAAAATCCCATTTTTCCGTTGCCGACTTTTGCCGCAAGCGTCAGACCTAAGAGTCAAGTACTGTTGCGGTCTATGACAGTACGTTCCATCTATAGGACGCCAGCTAGACAGTAAAGTCTACTGGAATTAAAGAAAACAAATTCTTCGGTAACTAGAGCGCTGTGAGAGCGCATTCCTCCTGCAAGCAGCGCAAAAGTAATGAAAAAATCAAATTGGTTCTGGAACTATAATTTTCTTTGTATCAACACCAAAATCTAATCATTTTTACCTATTGACGGTAATAACAGCTTCTGAAAATTCGTTGAAGATCCTTTCTTAACTTTTCGAGTTATGCTGCTAACCAACATTCTGACAAAAATTAGTCAATCACACAGACACAGCAACCGATCATCACCAAAATTTAATCAACTATGTATCTTAACATTACTAACAATTCCAGCAAGTTTCATAAAGATCTGTTCTTGACGTTTTTAATTACTTTGCTAACAAACAAAAAATCAAATACAGAGAGAAACAAGCAAAAACACAGTTCCTCATTAAAATTTCTTCATTTACTCTTCGTGATATAATACCTAACAACTCATGCAAATTTCATAAAAAATCCGGCCACGACCTTTTGAGTTACGGCATTAAGCAAATGAGGCAGACACATAAATAAACGGATGAACAGATCTGCACCAAAAGTTAATCATCTGTTCCTCCTAACATACCTAACAATCCCTGTAAGTCTCGTTGAATTCCCTCCATAACTTTTTGAGTTATCTTGGTGACAGACTAACAAACTATCAAGCAAACATACAAACTCGACAAAAACATAACCTCTTTGGCGGAGGTAATAATGCAATAGCTTATAGAGGGCCGGGGGTCAGTCCCGGTATCTCTCTATAAATGGGCCTGTTGGTCCGTCTACTGCCGCCTATCTAATCTAATTTCGTGTATATTTCTCCCGGCAACTCTGCTACGCATGCACTACGATCATTTCATAGCCGTCAAACTACGCGCGATTATGTTGCCGCCACAGTGGTTTCACTTTTTATTAATGCCTCGTGTACACAGTGTAACTTTTGTTGTGCAACGTGCTTTCTTTCCCACGACTCCTCATCGATCTGGGGAAAGCTTTCCCCTCTGATCCCCCGCTTACATGGCTTGGGATGCGAAGCTGCCAATACCAACCAATTCAAGACTATTTACGACTCTCAAATGCTTAAAACAAAAGTAGAAGCTGGAGTTCAATAGAAATACACAAAACCAAAAAATAAATGAGAACAAAATCCACATACATTTAAAGTTAACGACTGAAATCCCATAAGCGTGGAAAAAATCCCAAGGAAAACAGCGTATTGCATAAAAAAGTTGCATCGTCTAAACAAGGCTCTACAAAACCTTAGAGCTTGCAACAATGTATTCACGCTGTGTATCTTCTTACTGATGCAACAGTTCGGAGTGAACTGAGACCTAGGATTGGACTTTTCAGTTATAATGGATCTCTTTGGCAGTCTATTGTCTAATACAGTGATTCCCTGACTTCAATTTTCTACCACCGCCACTTAAAACGACCTGAAGCACACGGACTCCCTGCCATTAAAGTGCCACTAATTTCATGGGTTATCCACCGAGTGACCACAGTAGATTTTTTTTAGATATCGAGAACGTCAAGCGCAGTCATTTACTTGTAGTAGAGTCAAAACTCGACACCATATGTCAAAAATAAATTACTCAAGTGATATCACTGCTAATCTAATATAGTGAATTTTCTTATACAACACTCATTAATCTATTTTAGTCTTTCATCGTGTGACTTTTTACAGCAATCTTATGTTGCAATAAACGTTATTCAGAAGAATTTAAAACTTTCTTCGATGAAGGAAGTGACATCAAGGGGTAACGATATCATATTTAAACTTTTTAAATAATGAAAAAAATTATGTAACAGTTCAACAAAACATATAGTTTTCTTTCTGTAACTTTAAATAAGTTATTAATCCGTGTCAAGAATGCGATAGCCGCAATATTGTATTGTGGTAGAAGATTTAAACGTCATGATCCCGTCGGGGAGGTCTGTGCGTGAACCAACGTGGAGTCCGTAGGTTCATATGCACCCCAATGGGAAACACTGGTCGTTTACCAAATCTATCCTAGGAAACTAGGGCACCCAATGACAACTATGACCTATTGAAACTAGAGGCGGTACTTCCAGCCCAGCAAAAGAAAAAGAACTTGTTTTGAGAATAAACATTCATCCTGGAGACGCCGTTTGCAGCGAACGTTTTGACTCGGTGCCCACGCATCACTAAGTCAGGCAACACTATGCATATTTTGAAACTCAAATAGGGGGAAATTCGCCATGAAATGACAGTAGAAAACAATTACCGCAATAAAACTGCTACTTTTTCCGCTTCTTTTCGTGTTTCTGCTTTGAGGAATACATTTTCCTTCGTTGATCTTCTATTCACTTTGCTCGTTATGAGCTCAGAGCAAGCAACGCTTTGCTGTGGGAAGGAAGTGAAATTTATCATCCATGCTACCGTTACAAGGTGCCTCAGACGTCCTTAATGCTTAGGCTTCAAAGTTTGTACAACAACGGCCCTCTTTCTTAGCAAATGCTATACTGATAAAGGGAAATGAGTGACCAGATAGGCAAGTAACACACCTTGTACTAACAAGTAGCGCGACGGTCAAAACGGTAATTGAAACGAATTATAAACTACTGAGGAACTTAAATTTTTGGACTTTACTGGACGATATCTTGCAGTACTAGTACTAGTAATTCGTAACGTATTATATATGTATTCAATTGTTTAGGTTCAGATGCATCCGATATCACTAGTCACTGGTAACGTATTTTATATAAATTCAAATACTTAGGTTAATATGCGGCTGATGTAACGCTTAACGTTTTATATGTTGAATAGATGAAGTCCATATACATTTACATTACTCACAACTCCTAATGTATTTTATATTGCAGTTTCCAGCCTCTCCAAAGTTTTGCTATCCCTGCCACGACCTGGCGATGGCCGCATAACTTCAGTTGTTTTCGCAAGCCTCGCTCGTGTTTAGAAAATACGAACCTGTTCTACAAACCCAGATTTTCTGTTATTGAAACATGCGTAGTCTTGTGAGCTGCTTTGGCTATCTATCCTTTGTAGCAGTACACACGCAATTCTTCTAGCTGAACTTTGATTTTAGAGTGCTTTGCTGTTTTATGAGGTCACTGCCTCAAAAGGCTAAATAAAAAAAGTTGTAGCGGCGTACTGGATCGTTTTTGTAACCAGCGCCCCTCTTAACGAAAAATAGTGTCAGTATTATCTCTTTATTAAGATGCGAGCCTTGGTCTAGTAAATTCACTGCTAATTTAATACCAATTGTCTCTTATGTTACTTTTTAGTATTATTCCTAACTAAGCATGAAAACCTCAGGATACTGTGTCCTAACCTTGTTGGACGCAGTCTCCAAATGAGAAATAAATGGGATTATTATTTTCTGTAAATTTGAATCTAGAGCACGCACATTGGTCGACCAAGGTAGGCTCGTGCAGTGTCCTGGAATTAGAATCTCTGGTAGGATTTCTGATTCGAAGGTAGATTTCTCTCATAATGTAAGTTTTCAGAGTACCTTCCCAATAAACCGTCGTGGCCTCACTGCTACCCATATTCAACCCAAATCGACTAAAATTTAAAAATTACTTCACAGGGCCAAAAGTTTATTGAAGGGGGTTATAGATTATAAGTGAAATTAGGATTGCTATTAAGTATTGGGTTTTGTGAAGCGCCTTGTTACACTTCAATTTACTTGTGTGATCTGATCAGCTATAAATAGTAAAAGCGACATTATTTGGAGTGTCCCTGGACGAGATCGGCCCAGAGAAAGAATTCCATCACAGATGCCGGGCGAGTCCAGAAGTGTTCTCTCAGTTGTATATTTCGTGTGTGTCTCAGTGTGTCTGTGTGCACACAAGGTGCCGCCCCCTTTGGTTTCCTGGTAGTGGCCCGAGAGCAAGAAGGGTTGAGCTTTCGAACGTCGTCCATGGGGCAGCACCGCCCCTTCAATGATTAGTGTGCTCGCAAACTTCCTCGTTGGACTCTACGATCATCCGTGCGACCCCAATAAGGATAATGAGACTACTCAAGGTTAACCTACGGGGCGGGGCCAAGGATGATGAGATTACACAAAGTTAACCCACAGGGCGGGGTCAAGGATGATGAGATTACACAAGTTTAACCCACAGGGCGGGGTCAAGGATGATGAGACTACACTAGGTTAACCCACAGGGCGGAGTCAAGGATGATGAGATTACACAAGGTTAACCCACGGGGAGAGGTCAAGCTGCGATGCACCATGAGTAATGAGGCACGTGCGATTATACACAGCTATTTTACGTTATTTCTTCATTTTTTTATTTGGGCTTCCAGAGTGTCTCACATGTCCTGCAATCTTCATAGTAGCAGAAAAATACGTATCGAAGCATCTACAAACTTTCTTAGCTTTCTGAAGGATAAAATTTAGAAAGAACGTTAGCTAAAAGCCTGTTAAAAGAGCACATGAATTGAACCCGGTAAATGCCCCCATGTGTCAGAAGCACTTTTAGAGTCAACTTTATCGTCTTTATGAAATACAATCAATCAAGTGAATTTTATCGAGAGTAATATGGCATTCTGGAGTTGGAATTATGTGACTGAAAAGTTTCATGTTTTCGATTTATTCTTGTCTCTTACCTGCTATCCTCTATAATTTCAAACCGCTGCAACAAAAAATGGTTCAGATGCGTTTGATTTAACGCCAGGTTAGAAGAACGTTTCACCAAGATTTGTTTGGAAAGCATTAAAGTGTCACAGAAACAAATTACTTTCCTTCCAGCGAAGTAATATGAAAGCAAAAGTCTATGCATAATGCGCAGAAACCATACAATTATTGCTCTGTAAGATTATAAAAAACATCACCTACCTACTTATACTCCGCGCGCAGTACAGCAGTATAAGTAAATATCGCGTCCGACTTGCGTTAAACTAACTTGGAAAAGATTACCTGACCATATTTTCCACTTCTAAACTGTCTTTCGAAACGATGTTGTTGAAACTGGCGAATGCAAATCCATAATTTTTTTCCAATGATATAGTAGTTTTCACAATTAGGAGCGGAGGATCTGTAAACGACGCGTACGCGACGGCACAGCTTAGGGCCACATTTTACAGGCACTCTCAGATATAATAATAATAAAATTTTATCCTTCAGAACGCTAAAAAAAAAGTTCGTATATGCTTTGATACGTATTTTTGTGCAATTATAAGGGTTGTAGAACATGTAGGACACTCCCGAGGCCCAAATGAAATTATGGAGAAACAATGTAAAATAGCTGCGTATAACCGTACATGAATCTTGTGACGTCACAAGCCTCATAGCCCATGGTGCACCCATGGCCCCGCCCCGTGGGTTAACCTTGTGTAGTCTCATCATCCTTGGCCCCGCCCCGTGGGTTAACCTTGTGTAGTCTCAGCATCCTTGGTCCGACTCTTTGCCAGCCGCATGGTGATGCCGGGCTGGTAGTGGCCCCGAGGGAGGCGAGCAAATATAACTACTCTGTTTACTTCCATTGAGGAATATTTGCAAGTACCTCACCACTATATAGTGCTTGTGGTAATTGCATAAAAAGGATAATTTTAACTTCGTGCCTTGTAGAAATATCATTATTATTACAATTTAAAGTTAATCTCGAACATGTTAAACGAAATGTAGGGACTTTTGTTAAACTCTCTATATTAATTCAAATACTTCTTAACTGTTGTTGGATCCACTTCGGCAGCCATTGACTTATTGCTCGTCATTTGTACTCAATTGCAATCTCTTGCCAGGCATGTAGAACAGGCAGTGTCTACCCTAAAAGTAGTAACATTTTCTTCTCTGACAAGCTACGAATAAATGCCAATATAATAAAATTATTATGATTCTATTGCAGTAAACTTTTCAGTATGTTAAATTTTTTTAATATACAGCACCTACAAACAAGTCTTCGATAATACCTACCATTGACATTTTCTCAGCGCACGTGCGACGTATTTGTACTGTAATACAAAACGAGAAGCATCACTGCAAGTTGTGTTTGGCACCCTTAACCCAAAGGGTCTAAGAAACCCTGCCAAAAGATTTGTTTCTTTGTATATATTATGCCTGTACTGAAAATCGACGAGCTTTTCGCTTTCTCATATATCACTGATTATCGTACCGGTAAATTCGAAAATTTTTCTCTGGGTTAAAACGTTCCGTTGGTACCTGGTGACTTTAAATTTAGTAAAGCGAATACCCTTGTCGTGGGAGGGTTACCATGACACTGGTAAAACTTTTCAGATTCAAGCACATCTTTATTCCTAACCCTGTTCACACGGGATTTACTGCCTCGCTACAAAGGTATTTGCCGTAGGAATAAAATACGACAAAGAAACATTCTAGTAAAATAACACAGCCTGGCATGACTAAAGTTAGGCAATAAGGATCCAGGGACTGGGATGTCAAGAGGCAAAATTAAACTAACCAAAACTGTCTTCACTGAAGATGATTAATTTATTTTGAAGGTGTGTTCCATTTCTCCATTTCATTTGAGACAGTCAAATCCGACTGGCTTTAATTGGTCCGAAACTTCGGTTTCACATGACTGAACGTTCGTTTCGTCATTTTAACTCGATCTTTGAAAATTAAAGTTCCAGATAAGTCAAAGAAAAATTGTCTACATTGTTGCGTGAAAGTGGGCTAATCAAACACACATAGAGTAACACAAACACACGTACGGTATTGTAACACGCCTACAGGAGAAAGGTGGCGGAACTTTGTACGTTTTGTAAGGTGTAGACCCATAAAAGACATTGGTTGCATTCTTCTGTTCCTGCCCTCGAGGTAATTAGGAGAATTACACTGACTGTGGTTGATGCGTATTCTTTCACTTTGGAGAATGTTCGACGCCGAACTCGTCAGTTCAGTCGGTGTTTCCTGCCCTAGTTCGTTCCAGTTTGGAATTCATTGCCTGTATCTGCTTTCGATCGTTAGGCCTGCAGGAGTTTAAGTCGTCTGTTAATGGCTTTCTTTGGATTTTCCTTAGCAGCGTTTCGCGTTTGAAGATGTTGCATAATGCTCCATTTGGGTTGCAATACCTGCCCGTGCTGGCCGAGCATGAAGTTTTAATAATAATTATAAAATTGTTAGCTTCCAGCCAAATGATTGAACGTCGGCTCCGTATAACCACCAGAGTATGTGCACTGTATCAGTCAAATTCGTACAATGAAAATTAGCTGACTCGGTACTTTTGGGACGAGCCTCTGAAATTGCTAACTCACGACCGTAATAGGGAGGTATTCTGACAAAAGTCCATTCCATACTTTTAATGAAGCAAATTTGGCTAAATACAGATTCAACACCTTTAGTGAGACGTGCTGTACTCAACCAAGTGCAAACAGCACCCTTAATGAACCACAGTCAACGAAATTGTGACCCTGCCCCTTAGATTAACTACACTATATAATGTGATGGTCCAGTTATGTTCAAGAGATACCACATGGGTCCTTACTTTGTAAGGTACACACAAAAATGCGCAATTCCGGCTGGCCAATGGGGAAACATGGCCGTATTGCATCGTAGGGGCAAGCATTCAAGCCTTGACTTATCCAAAACTTCATGCAGGCAGGAGCCCTGGCTTCGACCAGTTGAACCAAGTTTCAAGCATTGAGCTTTAGTCGGTTATCCTTGAGCCTTCCAGAAATTCGATTTTGTTCCAGAAAGTGAAGTTTTCAGCCGGTCCAGCGCAGCTGGGCGCGCACTGCACTGAGCAGGTAGAGCGAGTCGCCAGACTTCAGCCATGCCGGAATGTAAGGAAACATTGAAGAGGCTCTTCGCCCTCCTGCCATTAAAGTTTCTTGACTGTGCCTCACAGCATAAAGCATTAAAACTAGTAAAGTTTTCGCACTGTGTGAGCGCATACCACCACGAACAAGGCAATGTTTACGAAAATACAAATTGGTCCTGAAACTAGGATTTCTTTTTTATCATCACTGAACTGTGGTTAACCGTGCCTCTTGACAATAATAACAGCTTCGATAATTTTCTTGAAGAACCGCTCGTAATTTTTTGAGTTATGTTCCGACAAACATTTAGACAAACAGTCAAATGGACAAACTGATCATCACCAAAGCTTGGTGATTTGTGTCTTCTATTGTTGCTAACAATTCTTACCAATTTTAAGAAAATTTGTTCATAACTTTTTGAGTTATGTTACTGACAAACATAGAGATAAACAAACAAACAGGCAAACAGATCAACACAAAAATTTAGCCATTTCCTCCTAGTAACAATTTTAACAGTTCCTGAAAATTTCATAAGGATCCGTTCATAACTTTTTGGGCTACGCTATGAACCCAACAAAAAAGAGGCAGACAAACAAACGGTAGAACCGACCTTCACCGAATAATCATATCTTCCTCTTAACGGTCTAACAATCGCTGTTAATTTCGTAAAGATCCGGCTATAACTTTTGATCTATCTTGGTGACAAACAAACAGCCGAACTCCACAAAAAAAAACCTCCATGGCGGAGGTAACAAGTAATTTGACTGTTTTCAGACTCATTCTAGTCGTTATTGATCCAGCACTTATGAGTCGCTGTTCATATTTAGATATATCTGGGTTTAGAGCATGTCCGATTGGAGGTCGAACTTAACCCTTCGAGACTTGACTTGTCCGAAACTTCAGACTGGTGCACTGGCTTGGACGCGGTGAATCGAGTTTCAGGCATAGACCCTTAATCTTCATTCTTCAGACTTCCAGAAACTCAATCTTGCTCTATGAAATGGAGTTTTGGCCGGTTCAACGTTATCGCGTTCCTTCTAACACCTACAACACTGTTCAAAAGCGGCAAAGCCAACGCTTCTGACTGGAGTTCTAAGCAAGCCAAACTTAAAGCCCTAATTTTTACGTTTAATCGAATGGGCCCTAAAACCACCAGCTTCCGCTATGTAAATTTTTCAAATTCATAGCTTGTTTCATGTGTTTTTCTCTTCGCTTTGCCAGTGACTAACTAGATAGATGTTATTGACTCCATTCCCAAACACCTTTCGTCATGATAAATCTTTACATTTCTGTTTCACTGATGATGGACGAGTAGTAATGTGAAAAGCTTGTACTGTATTTTTAGTAATGATTGTAGTAAAGTTAATACCTAATTTTTCCAGAAAGTTAGATGCCTAGTTGGACAGTCTATTCTAAAATACACGACACCTTTCTTTTTTAGGGTATTTAATAATATTATCAATTTGTTTCATTTAACTGTTCCTAATACCGTACAGTGGGCCCCTCTCTTTCCTGAAGCCTTTCCCCTACTTTTACCCCCAAATCTTACTAACACAAACAGAGAGAGAGTGTCACCGACCACTTGGAAACCTCGGCACTGAGTATTTAATAGCAAAATACATTATCTATTCTAGCCCACGGTATCAGTACGAATTTAGGTGCCCTACACTTTGAAAAAAAATATATATTCTGAGAAGGACATAAAAACAAAAGGTAGCCAGGTTAACGAACATGGTCACGTTTTGCAAGCACGCTGTTTTGCTGGCGCTATCATGAATCACAGCGTATATATATAATGCGTTGTGGAAAAAATCCCCTGGTGCCCCAAATGTTCTTGTACTTTTCGCCTCCATTACTCAGCAGAAATTTTTCATCGACAAAATAAATGGCTGGCGGCCCGCAACAAGAACTCGCAATCGGTGGAATTGATGATTTTTTACCCTTTCCTGGGCCAAATTTACTGCCAGTGCTGGGGTTAAAAAGTTGGCTTTGAAACTGCTTAACCGCAATGTTTTTTTGGTAGATTTTTTATTGAGGCAGAGAATAATCTGAGATCTGTTCTCCGTAAAGCAGACTGGTGTAAAACGCTGATTTCCTGTTCTGCAAAAGCTGCAGCATTGCTAACGTACGTAGATCAGCTGACACTTTCTAAAGAAGGAAACCATTTTGTTGATTTAGCTTACATATCCAGTTAAATGTTGGTAAAATTTTTGTAGAGATCTTGATTCCAATGCATGTACGTGTTGTTCGCCCTGATAACTGTACTGTTTTACGAAAGAAACAAAGTGGTCGTTCGAACTAAATAAGCCTTTCATACTTTGTATTTTTTTCACTACCTCCTCTGTAACTGCCAAAGTTTTCGAAATATTTGGTAGAAACTATAAGTTTTTTTATACCAAGTGCGTTTTTACTCGTTTGTTTGAATAACAATAATTTCTCTCACTTTTCATATAGCATCATGGAAAAAACAAACTAAGAAAAGAAAATGCAGGAATGCAGGCCAAAACGTTCAAGTATTCTATTCTCCACCAAGTATCGTCGCCGCCGAAAATATTCCCTCATTAATATTAATTTCTGTCACCAAACATTAATGACTCGCACAAACGTACATAAAATCAGTTCTGTTTAGAGAGCTAGCTAATGACCCACCCAATGACCTCCGACCGAAAGTAATAAGCCTTCATTATGTCCAATTACGCGCTAAAGATCACAGAGATC
>LQNS02278181.1:3045131-3066933 GCA_001587735.2 Parhyale hawaiensis
TCGTTAATGAGACTGGTCTATAGTTTGCTGGATCTGTACTATTTCCGGCTTTTGGGATTGGGGTAATGATTGCGTGTATATAAGTGCTTGGTATAACACCATCGTCCAATGATTTCCCAATTTGTTTCTTAGGTTCCATACCGTTTTTTAAAAATAGTTTCAGAATAAATTTATCCAAAACTGTTTCTTGGCTTGGCAATACGCCATATATTAGAACTGTTGTAAGACATCAGCAAAGTGAATATTATATGACGTGAAAAAAATGAAAAACTGCATGCACGCTACTCTGTTAAGTAAAATTTACTTCAGATCTTCCCATCGAAACTGATTTCTTTTTCAAGAAGCAACAAAACACAGATACGGTTGAAATGCCTTGCAGTGAACATCAGAGCGTCTAGAAAGTTGAATGTTCTCCGATCAAATAGTGAAAGTGCAACGTACAGACGGATGGACGTTAAGGTACCACAAGTTGAGTAATTATATAGTTTTTCACATGCACAGGTACTGTATGTACAGTATATAATATGCAACACATAATAGAAATAGAGTAGCACTTGAAAGCGTGTACCTTCGACAATCATTGCTACCGAAAATTCAAACTGTTCCTTAATCCTGGAATTTATTTTAATCATCACCAGCATTTGATGAACTGTGTTTGGTAAGATTCTTGACAATTGCTGCATTTTTTTTAAATCCGTTCTTAAGTTTTCTACGTATGCTCTAGTAAACAAAAAAAAAAAAAAACAAAAAAAAAAAACACAAATGGAAGAGATGATCATTTGGTCATTAATGCCTCCTTACATTCCTATTAGTTCCTGCAAATTTCAGCAACTTCGTTCTGTACTTCTTATCTTTTGTTCTTGGCATACAAATAAAGAAAAACTGCAGAAGCAAACCGACAAACGGACGAATAAATCATTATAAACGTTTAGACATTTGCTCCTCGTAACATTGTTCATCAATAAAATATTTTCTGCTAATTTTACGAAGATTCGTTTCTAACTTTTGAGTTTTATCTCAGTGACAGAAAAATAGAAAGGCACACGAACGCCGACTGAGATAAACACAACCTCTTTGGGAGCGGTAATAAATAGGCCTGTAATATTGATTTTACAAACTGGCCCACGCAAGACTAATAAAAAAAAAAAAAACAACATAAGACCTTAATTTTGTACGCAGGTTCAATGCAATGCCTGGAAGCAAAATAATAAACCAAATGTGAAAAATTATTCATACTCATCAAATTTGGAACACGAGCGGTCTCATTCCAAAGACAATCAGTCGGCGGACGATGTATGACCGAGGGCCTGTAGATTGTCAGCCCTTTCTATTATTCACGAGTGAATTCCATACAAACTGTTCGGAATAAGTAAGGGCCCATGCTGAATTTGGAGGGGTCATTTTAATTACGACGGTAAGTCTTTACGACCGCACTGACGTTCTTGCTTGTGGTTCTTTTGTCGGGAGCAGGTACGAGGCAGTGGGTCCACTCAACTGCAAAATCCTGTGTACCGACCAGACAAACAAAAGTCAGTACCGGTAACTCTTGATTTCCCAAAAATATCTGCGTTAACAAAAGTGGGTCCTGACTTATTCTGAACAGGTTATCGGGCCTACAGTACAGGCTGTGTTGCCCCCACGAATCGCCACCGATCGGACAATCGCGGGAAATCTGTTTAAGAAAATTGCAAATTTCTTCCTCTAGTGGCCAGTAAAAATGTGAAAAGAGTCGAGTACCGTAACTAAGGTGCACGCTTTGCCTGACTATACAGTATATGTATTCTTTGGCACAACTATTAACGAACTGTGGATGCATGATATAGGAAAAATAGGCTTAAGCTGGTCGTTGGAGAGGTATACCATAGCAAGCTTCGCAGTAATTTCGATTTGTTTTGACCATTAGAGCGGCTATCGGAGCGAAACGGTGTTATAAAGGTGACAAAGTATCCTTGCAATATCTGTTCGGAGTTAAGTACCTGTCAGATTTGCGATTATGGATTCTTCTTCCATATTACTGAAGAGTTTGTTTGAAGCCATGCAATGCATAATAAATTGTGCCCCAATACAACCACAATAGGTAATGATAGAATTTTACTCTCAAACGTTACTTATGTTAAGATTCAGCTATGTAAATCATGCTGTTTTTTGTATCTAAATCTCGTGAAGATGCTAACTTATAGCCATGAAAAGAATCTTGCTCCACCATAAACTTTTTCTTGTCTACATTTGCAGTATGCTTAATTCCAAGTTTGAAAATGGCGTCGCGTCATGACCCGCGACGTCCCAGCTAATTCGTGTTTTTTTTTTGCATCGTTCACATCTAATTCAACGCACCTGACTCCCTACAAAAAACTATGAACATTGCTCAACTTCTGCCTCTCTTTGGGTGGAGTTACAGATTCAACGCTGTAATTTTTCAACTCAAAATTGTAGCTATGTTTCACATTTGAGACAACCCACATAACTGCCGGGAAAAATTGGTATAATGGCTCAACTCCTCCTGTCTTTTTTTGGGTGGACAGACTGCAAAATTCATAGTCGTCGCTTTTGATGGCCAGCCAATCCTGATTTTTTGGCATATGTCATAGCAAGGGCAACCTACCAGACTCTCTGTGAAAAATTATGAACACTTCTCAACTTCTTCGAGTTGTTGTGGGATGGACAAAAAAAAAATATATATATAGAAATATACATGTATCTACTTAACAGAGCTGGGATTTGGTATTTTTTCTGTACCGCCGTATCGATATTCGGTAGATAAAAAACGGGTCATTCGGTTCGGTATTTCGCTATTTTTCCAAAAAATATACCGAATGATTCGGTATTTTTTTCGGCATTCGGTTCGGTATTATTATTAAAACTTCGGGCTCAAACGGACAGGAAGCATAACCTAAATGAAGCACCTTGCAACACCGGGAAGCCCGAAATGCTGCTAAAGGAAATCTAACAGAAAGACATTTAAAGCTGGCTTAAACGCCTGCAGGCCAATATGATCGAAAGCCGATGCCAAACGCTAATAGACCAGGGTACGAAGCACTGACAGAACTGATTAGTTCGGCACCTAGCATTCTCCGACGTGAAGTCTCCTAGAGACTTTGAGAGCCGGGACAGAAAAATGCAATCAATGCCTCTCATTATTGTACCTTATAAAACATAGAGTTCGGCCACCCCCTCTCTCGTGGGGCAGTTTCACCAGATCATTATCTGTGCACAGCCTGCCGGCCGAAGTCACAAGTCGGTCCAACAGACGTAAGTAACTGTCAGCTGCTGAAGCCTAGACCGGTGAGCAATACTCTAATACAGGCAGCAAAAAACCTAAAAACATTTGACGACAACCTCACTGTCACCAAACACAGAATTCACCTTACGCAGGAGCCCAATCTTACTGGAAGCACGTGGCACCAGTCTCCTAATATTCGGCTGAAAAGTAAGCTTCTCATCGAAGACAACACCAAGAATGTTAAAGGAGTTAGACCCCTGAGCGAAAGTGTCATTAATCTCCAGATGTAGATGGTACGGTACAAGTGTCTGAGACCGACTGATAATCATAGACTTGGTCTTACTGGCATTCAGCTTCATACTCCAGGCCGAGCACTATGCACTAATGAGTGACAAATTCCTATTCAGAGACTGGGCGACAGCGTTACGCATGCGGGGAGCAGGTATCTCTGCTATCAAAGTGGAATCGTCTGCATAGTTGATCATCGTGTTTTCCAGCGAAGAGAACTTATCACTAGTACACAGAACGAACAACAGCGGGCCAACAACGCTAATCTGAGGGACACCAGCCAGACTCCACCGTGACTGAGGCACTCAAAACGCCGTCCACAGACACAAGCTGCGTCCGCTCAGAAACAAAATCACGAATGATTAACTGAACCCTACTACCCCCACCGACCGACTCCAGCTTGTATAATAGATCCCTGTGGTTGACCCAGTCAAACGCCGAGCTATAGTCCAATTGTACAAGGCATGCCTCTGACCGATAAGCCAGCGCAGACTGTAATTGGTGTGGCACCGGGAATAACGCGTCACAGCAACCCAAGGCACTTCTACACGCAAACTGACGAGCAGGCAGCAAACCCATAAGCTCAGTAAAACGACCAAGCGTACAAGCAACCAATTTCTTCAACACTTTCGATAAAATGGGCGTCAGCGTAATGGGCCGGTAGTTGGCGACATGGGGCGACACCGGACCTTCGGGAATGGGAATAATATTCCCAGTATGCCAACAAAGGGGTAAATTTCCTAACCGTATTAGGCGCCGAAAGATCACTGCTAGCTTAGAGGCAAGAACACTAGCAAGCTGATTATAAAACAGAGGAAGCATGTACACCGGGCATGTAGATTTAAAAAAAACTCATATATATATGTATGTTTTAGGGCGATACAATCTGCAATAATGTTTTAGAACTTATCAGAAACGAGCTGATGCATCGCTTATAGTTATTTATAAATAATGATAATTCATAAATAAACTTTACAATATTTGAAATATGCAAACAATGGTAAACACAATATTGAAGCTTTCAGTGAAAATTATTCTACAAGAAGAGGCAACATTAGTTTCAGCAGAATATATCTGCAAGAATGTTCCAGAACTCCTCAGAAAATGTGCTAATGCATTGCTCATACTTATTTATATTAAATAATAAATTCATAAATCAAGATAAATGAACTTCATAATGACTCACCTAGTTCAATTGTAATAGAAGCACCTTCAGCACCAATCATCATTGGCACCTAGCTGTTTCTTTAGCCAAAACTCCTGTAATGCGCCATGTGGGCCTGAATTTTGGTGGATCCATTGTTTACATTGAAAGTTTTTGCGAATCAGTCCACTGTATTACACGAAGGACACGAAAAAATTTACTCGTATCACTTTATAAAATGAAGTTTTTCTTATAAGTTTTCTTCAAATGAATACTGAAACGTTTTAACACGTGCATGAATTATTGTGGCACTCTATATTAACGATCAGCAAAGAAATTAACAGATATATGCGGAGTGTATGATCACTCACTGGCAGTTCACACTGCACTAAGTTTGGAAGGTCGTGACCCTTGAGTGAGCGGAATATTATGACACACTTCACCCAATTCGCACAGCGCAACATCTCTTCTCTTCAATGAAGTGCAATACAGCGTGAAAAAGCTGAAGTGAACGGCAATCAATGGGATTTCCCTAATGTCTTCCAGGAAAGACGGTGGGTGATATAGAGCTAAGAAACTTCTTTTGTCTGCCCGAGAAACTCAAATGTACCGAAGAAAGTCATTCGGTATATCCATTCGGTATCGGTAGAAGATTAAAAAAAGATTCGGTATTTTGGCAGATGAAAATACCGCCGCTACTACTGAAATACCGAATTTCATTCGGTTGTCCCAGCTCTGCTACTTTAATTTTCAACGAAAACACTATCGCCTCTCTCATTTCGTTCGCGGATGATAACTAGAATCCCAAAGAAGCAGTTCTCTGCCCGCCATTTTGTATCATTTGTATTTAGCTTCGAAATTTTGTGCCCGATTTTGCTCGTAGTTCCGGCGACTTGCTACGAGCGTATAAGCCGTGCGAGGATTGCGCCATATCAGAAAATTGTTGTACAAACTCCGTTGCGTGTCGTCGCCTTGGGAAAGCTTTTGGCATTCAGTGGCAGTCGCAGAGGGTCGCTTCAGAAGAACCTCTCTGTGTATCGCTTATGGTGACTGTGAAAGCATCGCTTAGAGCCATAAAGAGCTTTTGGTACAGCGTGAATGGAGCCAAAAATTCACTAAAGTTTAGGCTTGAAAGCACCGGAATAAAGGCCGGCCTTCTCCTGTTCCATAATGAGGAGAAACGGCAGTTTGATCTCTCGTTTTCTGTGCTCGCGCGAGAATTCGAGACACATAAATCATGGCAGAATTGTTGTCAGGAGTGTTACTCTACTTTGGTGAGCTAGGCACTGCAGAGCANGGAGAAACGGCAGTTTGATCTCTCGTTTTCTGTGCTCGCGCGAGAATTCGAGACACATAAATCATGGCAGAATTGTTGTCAGGAGTGTTACTCTACTTTGGTGAGCTAGGCACTGCAGAGCACAGAGTAAATACTAAATTATCCCAACATACATTACAAACTGAGTGCAGTTAACCTACCCTCCTCTACCCTACAGGTGGGCAAGTGAGAAGGGAATTTCCTTTCTAATGACTGCGGGGGTAAGTATAATACGACTTTTTTTCCAAGTTCAATACGTGTAAGGGTTGTTAAAAATACACTTGTATTCATAATGTTTAAAAATTTGACACAACGTTCAGGCCACTTCTAAAAACGTAAAGATTAAAGCAACGTTTCGATGTAACGTACATCATCCTCNTCTCCTGTTCCATAATGAGGAGAAACGGCAGTTTGATCTCTCGTTTTCTGTGCTCGCGCGAGAATTCGAGACACATAAATCATGGCAGAATTGTTGTCAGGAGTGTTACTCTACTTTGGTGAGCTAGGCACTGCAGAGCACCGAGTAAACACAAAGTTATCCCAACATACATTACAGACTGAGGGCAGTTAACCTACCCTCCTCTACCCTACAGGTGGGCAAGTAAGAAGGGAATTTCGTTTCCAATGACTGCGGGAGTCAGTATAATACGACTGGTAAATAATGGTTCATGAATTCGTAGATTTACTGGTGTTTTACTGGGTGTTATGTCAACTCAGAAGGTTCAAGTAATCGTTAGTCTTATTTACTTCTCATCTGTAAAATTTTATCTCAAAACAGGAGGTAAACGTAAAGTTTTACAGATGAGAAGTAAATAAGACTATCGATTACTTGAACCTTCTGAGTTGACATAACACCCCACGTGACTAACGTAGGGTA
The DNA here is from genome assembly GCA_001587735.2 of Parhyale hawaiensis. Classification (NCBI taxonomy): domain Eukaryota; kingdom Metazoa; phylum Arthropoda; class Malacostraca; order Amphipoda; family Hyalidae; genus Parhyale; species Parhyale hawaiensis. The sequence goes on from LQNS02278181.1 coordinate 3,051,976, forward strand.
GGGTTAAGGAGTTTACTTATTAACAATCTTCAGTCAATGAACAACGTTAAGAGTCTGACTTTGTAGTTGCGGTTAGAAAATACAAAGAAACTTTCTTCCTCAGACACTTCGTTAAAAAATTTAACTAAGAATATTATACATTTGTTATTCCTAATGAACATTATGCATTTGCTTACATAAAAAATATTTTCACTTCTTTTTTGGATTATAGCTGAATGAAGGCGTGGCATGGCTCTATCTACTCGTAATATTTTGTAGTAATGCTAAACAAATCAAACTCTTCTAATCAGCCAAAGTATATCTGTTGCGGCCATAGCTGAAACATTTAGCCCCAAGAGGTGGTTTCAAGGTGTTTTTCACATCATTCGAAAACTATTGCCATGGGCATTGTAAAAGTAACATAATTTAAATAGAAAAAAAAAATACTTAGAACAGTGAAGGACCTGCTGGAAGGTTCCGCACCCTCAAACTAGTATACCAAGGAAAGATTTGAAATTTGCTACCCAGTTAAGAGTTCAATTTCGGTGTTCTTTTTTTTTTGGGGGGGGGGGAGTCAAAGTTGTATAAAATCTTTCGATAAGATGCAAGCAGAGTTGTGTACGTCGTACATTAACGCGATGCCCACAATAATCATTTTACGAGAACATTCCGTCGCCTTTGTCATAAAAACCTCGTAGATAAGGCCCATATTATTTATTGGACGAGTACTCCCTGCTTGCATTGTTTTAAGTCAGCCATAAAGCTCCTTACGATATTGCCTGGCCAGCATCCACCATTGGACGTGGGGAGATCTTGTCCGCTCCGAGGGCGGTTCTTGGCTGGCAATGCATCTTCGCCTAACTAAGCATCCACAACTTACGATGGTGAATGCGTGTTACTCACCACTTATTGGGTTGTTCTGTAGACCTTCCACACAGACGACTTGGGGCGAATATTTGCTTTTCTTTGAACCATGTAGTGCAGGGAATACAATATTTGATTGGCAAGATAATTGAACTTTCATTTGATGTTAGTAGTGAGAGACATAAATATTTATTTAGCTAAATAGTGAGGTTTAGTGTGCTATTAGAAGCGAGCTGCAGGGCTACTTTAGGTCGCAAAAAAGTGCAGTTCTTCTCATGTGTTCTTTGCGGTGGGGGAAGATTTCCTTGCTTCCTCGAGTTGAGTTTTCCATATATTATTAATAACGAGTGAAATGTTTCTTTGCTTATATTGAAATTTACTCTTTTTAAACTTACTGAGTTAGGATGCTGCTTCACTCCATGGAAAGTTACCCTTTTCTTATATGAAATTTTTGGAATCGTAAAGCAATTTTAAAAAGGTGGCATCGCGATTTCAAAAAAAAGGCACAAAAAGAGGAAAATATGAACAACTCGTCTATGAATATTATATAATGCTAAATATTTTCAATTAATCAGTTCTCAATAAGAACTATTTAAACTGAAAGTTGTCGTTCAATTCGTAAGCATAGTACGCAATACACGTCAGAGCTACAAACAGTTCAATAGTTGTCAAAGGCCGCTATTTGCCATAGGTCAATGTCTTTCAAGGAAAGAGGGTTATTTATTTTGCATTTTTCATGCCTTTCAAGAAAAGAGGGTCATTTTTTCATTTTTTCTTTCAAATGATGATTCACGTGAATGCAACGCCACTCCTGGGGCTACACGCAAAGATATACTGATTTATTTGATGTAAACTGATGCTTTTCCCAAACACATTTGGTTGTGGGAAGTAAAGAAGTCAGTTCTTCCTAACAAAGATACAACACACAGAGAACTCTCTAGATAATGTATCAAATAGCTTGACCAGATATAATTTTATTTTCAAAGTTAAGTTATCATGCCATGGCTGAACTACGTAACTGGTTAGCGCATCGCTTGACCATTTTGAGGCGGTTCTGCGCATCTCCTCGTATGACGTCAGTTGGAGCGAAGAACGTCGGTGTTGTGCAGATTTCAATGGTATTCTTAGATTATTAATTATTATTTTATACCGTTATTTCCGCTACCATGGGCTGATAATTGATATTTGGCTATTTTTAATACGGAAAAAGAGCTTGGTGAACCTTCTCCCGTTCTACTAAAGTTCCGGAGTAGCTAGCAAAAAAAGTGAGTTTTGGCAGCAAAAGAGTATAGGTACTTAGTCTTCCCTCTCACCGGTAACGACTACTGTACTTCGAACATTTTTTTCCCCAGCAAAATGATAAACGGTAAAAGTTTCCTTTAAGCACATTCGAAAAAAATGTTAGTTTTTGTTCTTAATCTACTAAGTTTTCAATGCAGATTACGACTCTGGAATCCGTTTGTGGCAGTCGGCTCTACTTTTTGAGATATCTGAGTTTGAAGTCCCCATTGTTTTCCTATGGGAGAAAATACTCGGCGATGGCAGAGTGTAATGAAACTCCTTTCGGCCAATTTTCTGAAGTGTACATTAATCACAACTAGTATGTTTGTTGACATTTAGGTAAAATAAGCCATTCTAGACGTGTTTCATCAATAACGTTTCCGTCGCAAATGCTTAGTTTTCGAGATATTTAGCTATAAAGTTCCCATTGTTTTTCAATGAGAAAAAATACGATCCGCCATTACGGCTAAGGCGATATCGCTGTACGCTGTTTTTTTTTTTAGATATTTCTCGTAGGATATTAGCAGAACCAGTCCTTGCTTGCCTAACCTAAATGAGTAAGAGCCACGTTGTAGCCGAAAAACTTTTTACGAGGGTTTGTTCTAGATGGCGAGACACGGCCGTAATGGTAGATCTCAATAGAAAAACAATGGGAACTTTGAAGTCAAATATCTCGAAAATGAAGAATTTGCAACGAAAGCGTTATTCAAGAAAACGTCTTAGAATGTCTTATTTAACCTAAAAATGTCAACAAAAATACCGTATGTGATTAATTTGCACTTCGGATCTATCACCCACCTTTTAAATAGGGTTTTTAACCAAACCTAACCTAACCTACCCTAAACCATGGTATAACTCGAAAAATATTGCAAAAATCGAAAAATTGCCACGGGTAAAATGTTAATAAAATTCAATTGTACGTATACTGTGCGAGTTTCGTTTTGATTGGACCATAAATGATGAAAATATTTCCCTTTCACCCTTGGGGGGGGGGTCGTAACTCGAAAACTAGGTCCGACCGTCAAAAATGGACATCAGATTCGGAGTTTGCATCGGAAATTAAGTATAAGAAATAAAGAAAATAGAATGAAAAATCTGTGCTTAAAGGAAACTAATACCCTAATTTCTCTCAAAGAAGGCGTGAAACTTGAAATAATATCTTTCATGTTAAACTTTGAACACTTGTCTAGCCAAGCTGCTCTAATAATTACGTTTCTCTCGGAGAACTCGAAAGAAAATGGTATGTTGACGGGAAAATTGTTTAATTACCTGAAAGACCGCCTTGGAATGACTGATATATGAAGATTGAACTAGTAAAAAAAAAAACACTCCTCCGTTTGACAATTTGTAATATTTTGAAGAAAAGAGCTCTTTAAAATACAAATTTCGCTAGTAAAGTCTATAAATTTGGACTTACAATTACTTCCAGAGCTCTTAATACTCCATCGATAATACGTATGCAGCTGTGGTTTTTTCTGTAAGTCACGTTCTTCCGCCGTAATTTTTCATTGCGGAGTGCACTAGTATGTAAAATGATAAATATTGATTACAAATGACGCCATATCAATACTTAGGAAGCCGCAGCTATGTTTCTGTAATTTATTACTTCATCTTTCGACTTATTTGTTTTGATATTTTATTGCCTTATTTCTAGCAAAGGAATTTTTGCTTCGCACAGCAAACAGCTGTGACCGTGCAGATATGATTACCCTTTTTTTTCCTTCATGGAAGCCTACGCTCACTGTATTTATATAGTAAGTAACGGGTATGAACTAATTAGCACTGTTTGCTGTCTATCTCTCCACCTGACGACACAGCTGAAAAGGAGTGGGCGGGGCTTAACACGTTACCTGCGCGTGAGTTAACCTGTTACATAGTTCAGCCATCCATCTAGCTATGCGTTCTAAGCTTAGAGGAAGGCACATATCTTCTCTGGTCCTTGTACTCTGTCGTGTTTGATTTACGTATTTTATCCTGGTAACGAATTATTTGCAACAGCACATCTCTTTTAGCTTTTGAGGGGCGTATGATATAAGCGCGGCCTACAAAGTACTACTACTCACTTGTAAATATAATTACTTTTTACTCAAAATTAATAACAGTGAGGTAATACCAGGCATAAGATATTTTTTGCTTATCACCTATAATCATAAAAATTTGCGATGAAGCAACCCCTTCAACGTCAACGAAGATTAAGTGTGTTTTTCAAGAATCCCCAGGAAAAGATTTTCAATAAAACGAGCCCTCATGGATATGTGTAAGGTACAAAAAATGTTTTTAAATGAAAGGAGTGACGGATTGACCCACTCTCTTAAAAATATACACATTCTATCATATCTTGCCTAAATATTTAATCGTGAGTGCTGCTTTCACAATTTTAGATCGAGTTTCAGGCGAGCCTTGCAGAACGATAACACTTGAGTCTACCTCAGCCTGAGTTCCGCTCCGTATAGGTACCTAAGACTATGGAAGTGAGCCAGTCAAAAACTCTGTACGTTCTCGGCCAAGAGTTTCGTTACGTTCAAACATCATTCACGATCATATAAAATGTGTGACTTAAGAATGTTTTTTTTTAGTAACAGAATACATAGGAGCTCCATTAACTGGCACAACGAGATTCATGCAGGAACGTAGATGTCACCACGTTGGATCGTATTGCAAATTTAGTTGCAATAAGATCACAATTAATGCCACGGCTAGAAACTTCCGTTTACAGATCGGGACTGATTTTTCGGCTGTCTCAAAAAGAATTTAGTTTTGGTTTAAGGCCTGAAACCATAATCAAAGCGTCGAAACCAACACTTCTAGCTTGACTGAAATTTTGTGCATATTATCGCTTAGTTCAACTCACCGTTGCCCCTCTAATCAGACAATTTTAGCAGTTGATTTTGTCCTTTGCTAAATATGTCGCAGTTACTTTGCAAAGAAGTTCAAGATCTTAAATCATGACAAACTTAGCACTTTCGCGAAGGACACTACGCCTTCGCAAAACTTTTATTTCTTTCATTTGCTTCCACAAAATACTTCTTATTGCTCATAACATCTCAGCCATATTTTAACCTCAAAAATATAGCGAAAAACCGGCGAATATTTCGGGCTTGCGATTGGAAAAACTGTCCAAAAGTTTACGAAAAGTAACGAAGCGTTGGCTCTGAAAATGAAACAGTGATGTCCGTATGTAAAGATACGGCCAGTAGCGGTGGTATATGTTGGCTAGAATTGTGTGGCGCTGCCAGGCTTCATGTGCCAGGATGGCCGTAATTCTTTCGTGAACTGGAGGGGATGACTGCTGACGTTACAGAACAAGTATGGCACAAGCCCCTTTCCGTAAGAAAATTAGAAATATCCCGTACTTTGAACATGTGACACTGTGCTCAAGTATTCGAATTATTTTTTTCATTGGGAGTGACTTAATTAGGACTGAGAAAGCTGTGCACGTGTTCTGATCAGTGCAAAGGAATAACAAACCATTTCGATGTTGGCCTACTCTGACGGGGTTAAAAGATAATTTGTACAGTAGTGTGAAACCCCTTTCATACAGTATATCCTGCGGGCATAGCAGCGCATTCTCAAACTCCTCTCAAGTTAGGGAACGCAAATTGTTCAGTTTCGTGAAGATGAACCGATATCACTGGCTAGATTTTGTCACAAGTTATACTGATTTTAACAAAAATAAGATTAAAAGTTGCTTGCAACCTTCCAGAGATGTATGATTAAATATGTAAATGTGCCATAATTGTTAAATTCAGGAGTAAAACACAGCACTTTAGCACACTTACCATCCCTGACAACTTTCCAAGGTGTTTGTGAAGTTAGTAGTCAAATTTCATTTGCTTTGCCTTGTTTGGAACATTCATCTTTAGCGTGACACTCTGAATGCTGAAGATGATGCATTATCTTACTCAAAGTGGGTGATTTAAGAACACTTCCACAACAAACTTAAAGTCTAGTAAAGACACATCATATCTACTGTTACAGAAGCGGCGTGAGCTCTGGGGCTTTAGAGGAATTAATCTTTGGCGTGCGGTTTGTAAGTTCTATGGTCGAGTGCTCGTCAAACGGATGAGGGGAGCGCCGGGAAATGCGATAAGTGTGGCTTGCTGCAGGATCAGGTGGCAGCGGGTGTGCAGATCCGCGGCTGCTTACGCCATGGGTGATGTAAGGCAAGTATATACGCAGCTTAGACTAAATGGACCCAATTTGATTCTACTATACAGTATTTCTTGATGGCATCGTAAAATAATTATTGCTCCACTAGTGTGCCCATTATTGTATGAGAAATAGCTGATATCAGGAAAAAGTATATGACAACGAGAATGCTAGAACTAAGCCCAGAGAAGGTAGCTTGATAAGTGTAAAAATCCTGCACTGCAAAAAGCATAAGCAAAACGCCTGCTGCATCATAGGCTGCAGAAGATAATAGCAGAATCGCATAACAAGAGGAATGGATCTATTAGAAAATAAAGAAGTATGGCTAAAAGGAAAATGTAGACATGAATGTCCATAACAAAAGTAATTTCAATGAGTTAGAATTGAAAAGGTGTCTACTTATTCGGCTGGGTGTTCCTACACGTAAATAATTACCTCCGCCAAGGAGGTTATGTTTTCGTCGTGTTTGTCTGTCTGTCTGTTTGGTAGTTTGTCTGTTAGTCTTTTTGTCTGTCACCAAGATAACTTAAAAAGGTAAGAACCGATTTGGATGAAATTTACAGGGATTGTTAGGTATGTTAGGAGGAACAGATGATTAACTTTTGGTGAAGATATGTCCATCTGCTTGTTTGTTTGTCTGCGTCATTTTTATCGATGCCATAACTCAAAAAGTTATGGATGGATTTTGATGGAATTAACATGAGTTGTTAGGTATATTACAAAGAGTACATTATCAAATTTTGGTAATGGTCCGTTCGTTCGTTCGTTCGTTTGTCACTGTTTTTAATTTAGCACAATACCTCAAAAAATAATGAATGGATCTTTATGAAATTTATAGGAGTTGTTAGTGATGGTAAAAGACATAAATGATCAAATTTTGGTGCAGATCGGTTAGTTCATTTGTATGTTTGACTCATATTTGTCATAACGTTTGTTAACAGTATAACTCAAAAAGTTATGAACGGATCTTCAAAANGAATGGATCTTTATAAAATTTATAGGAGTTTTAGTAATGGTAAAAGACATAAATGATCAAATTTTGGTGCAGATCGGTTGGTTCGTTTGTAAGTTTGACTCATATTTGTTATAACGTTTGTTAACAGTATAACTCAAAAAGTTATGAACGGATCTTCAAAAAAATTGAACAAGCTGTTATTGATATAAAAAGGCACAAATGATTAGATTTTGGAGTTTATGCAAAGAAAATAATGGTTTCAGACCCAATTTGAATTTTTGCTACCGTTGGCTCACTTGGCGGAGGTATGCGCTCTCAGAGTGCTCTAGTTATTATTATTATTATTAAAACTTCACGCTTGAGCTCCCACGGACAGGTAATACAACCCAATGCCTAAAACGCTGCTTAAGGAAATCCAGCAAAAAGCTATTAACAGCTGACTTAAACACCTGCAGGCCAATGCGACCAAATGCCGATGCCGGCAACAAATTCCAAACCTTAGCCGACCAGGGCACGAAGCACCGACAGAACTGATTAGTTCGACATACGACAGCCTCCAAAGTGAAAGAGTGAGCTCCGCGCGCAGCACGAGTCTCTCTCCCAAATACCTTGAGGGCAGGGAGAGAAGAATACAACCAATGCCTGTCATTATTGTACACCTTATAAAACATACATAGCTCGGCTACTCTTCTCCTGTGGGACAGGTTCACCAGATCGTTATCAGCGCACAGCCTGTTGGCTGAACTAACAAGTCGGTCCAACAGACGCAAGTGAATGTCAGCAGCTGAAGCCCACACCGGTGAGCAATACTTTAACACAGTCAGCAAGAAAGCATAAAAAAATATCTGCAGACAACCTGACTGTCACCAAACACAGAATTCACCTTATACAGGAGCTCAATTTTAGTTGAAGCACGTGACACCAACCTCCTAGTATGCGGCTCAAAAGTAAGCGTCTCATCAAAGACAACACCAAGAATCTCCAAGGAGCTAGACTCCTGAAGCAAAGTGTCATCAATCTCCAGTTGGAGATGCTGCGGTACAACTATCCGAGACCGACTGATAATCATCGACTTGGTCTTACTGGCGTTCAGCTTCATACTCCAGGCCGAGCACCATGCACTAATGCGTGACAAATCCCTATTCAGACACTGAGCGACAGCATCGCGCAGGCGAGGAGCAGGTATCACTGCTATGAAAGTGGAATCGTCGGCATAATTGATCATCGTGCTTTCAAGCGAAGAGAACATATCACTAGTATAGAGAACGAACAACAGCGGGCTAAGCACACTGCCCTGAGGGACGCCAGACACCACCGCGACTTAGGCGCTCAAAACGCTGTCAACAGACACACTCTGCGTTCGCTCAGAAACAAAATTGCGAATGATTGACAGAACCTTACCACCCACACCAAAGGACTCCAGCTTGTATAATACTCCCCCGTGGTTCGCCCTGTCAAACGCCGAACTAAAGTCCAACTGGACAAGGCGTGCCTCCGACCTACAATCCAGCGCAGACTGTAAATGGTGTGACACCGACAACAGAGCGTCACAACAACCTAAGCCAGTTCTGTACGCAAACTGACCAGCAGGCAGCAACCCCGTAACCTCAGCGAAACGACCAAGCTTACCAGCGATCAATTTCTCGAACATCTTCGACAATGGGCGTCAGTGTGATGGGTCGATAGCTGGCAACATAGGGCGCCACCGGGCCATTGGGAATAGGAGTAATATTTCCAGTGCGCCAGCAACGAAGACAATTCCTTAACCGTATCAGGCGCCGGAAGATCTCTGCAATTTGGGGGCAAGAACGTCAGCCAGCTGCTTATAAAACAAAGGAAACATGCCCATCGGATCCACACCTCCATACGGATCAAGGCCCTCAAGCAGCACCTTGATTGTACCATATCTGAACGCCAAAGAGGTCAAGCGAGACTCAGGGTGGCATCCATGAGGAAATGCGATAACATCTCTGCTCTGCTTCCCGTCGAAGTGAGCCGACAAAAGCTCTTACTTGCGCACTCCGCAGGACGTTACATTTGCACTATTAGCCTAATAGGCATACGATTGGCTGTCATTGAAGCGTCACTGACCCGTTGACTGAATATACTAAAGCTGCTAAATATTCAACATGGACCAAATACTTCAATTCACAAAATGTTTGAAATGTTCTACATAATTTCTTTAAAATCTGCAAAATCCATGATAAGTTTTCAAATTTTTGGCCCAACGAAGCTTCAAATCGGTACTCCGAACCCTCACCCCCGCCCCCTTTCGATATTGTATTCTTGCCACATTACGCCATTGCGCTTGCAAGGAGCAAGGAGCCAAACGAGACAATTAGCCAGAAGCGAGGCCATTTACTATAAATGGGGCAATTAGCCAGAAACGGGTAAACTAGCCACAAATTGGACAATAAGTTAGCAACGAGATCATTAACCGGGAACGGGATAATTAGCCAAAAAAGTGGCAATTAGCCAATAATGGGATCATTAACCAGGAACGCGACAGTTAACCAGAGACGGGGTAATTAATTAACAACTACCAGGTAAGTAGGTCATTAAACATGAATAGGGCAACTAGCAGGGATAGCACAATGTACCAGGTACGGGTCAATTAAGCAGAAATGGGACAAATGACCAGAAACGGGACATTTAGCCAATTATAATAACATCCTATAAGAAATTAAGTATATCATACAAATAGTATCATACATCAACGCAAACAATGCATATTATCATATAGTAGATCGCTAGTACTGGCAGCTTAGTGAATTTTCAAACTTAATTGGTAGTCGCATAATATTTTTCATGACCAATGTTGGACGTCCCTTGAAACGTACGGCAGTGATTTTTACTGCGGATATGGCGGTGAATGTTAGGTAAACGTTTGGGTTATGCGAAGTATATTAAAACTAGGAAAGGAATGTTAGGTTAGAATAGGGTTAGAAAAGGTATGCTTAAGAACTAGGATAGGTAAGGAAAGCGCAGCATAAGTTCTTGGCACGATCACGGCAAAAATCACCGGAAAACCAACGTTTCCGTAGCTCAGGTCAATGTTCACAAGTTATCAAGTTGTTGTGGGGAGTAGACTGTACGCTTAGGATCTGAGTACCATCATTATGAATCCTTGTGCAGTAAAACGCTTCGTGTATTTATTAATTTATTTCATGTCCACTCATAAGGACATAGATAGGCACAAAAATAGGCCAAGCTGCAGATATTGTAATTAAGGTACATTTCTATAGAGATAAATAACCAGGTTGCACAAGATGGCGAAAGTGGGACGTTTATCCCTTTATCTGAAGACACTTCTCACTTGCAACACTTCTTGAAATTGGAACAATATGTATGCAGCTTCCGGAGTCCGATTTTATAACTCTTTCATCAGGTCACGACGCATAAATTCGGTAGATGATAAACGGAGCACTCACGAATTGATGATTTTTCGCGAGTAGTAGGCAATTATTTCTTCTAGCGTACTGTGTTTCTCTGACGAAGCAAATTTTGCTTGAAAGATCAAAATTCCAGTACTTCAATGAAGCAGATATAATCAAAGACAGTATCATGGCTACAGTGCACTTACATTGCATATACTGGAGTTGCATTCAAGTTTATTGCAGTGTTTTTCTCAAGATCTTACTCGTACCTCTCACTATGAAAGACGCATGTTTAATTAAAACTAAGGATAGGGAACGTAAAAGAAAAACGGGATTACTAGTGTCTCGAGAACGAAAACGTGCTACCAATGGAGATAGATGAAGTGTCTGTGCTAAATAGTGTCATGAAAGACTTGAAGCGTGCAGAAAGGTTACAGAAGGGAATAAGACCTGCTGATAAGCGTGAGCGGGGAAATGTGGAAACAGCAAATCAGAGAAAAGAGGATTTAAGGATGAGAGCCCGACAGAGGTAAAATGAAGAAGTAAGTCATAGAAGAGAAATTTCCTCACCGACCTACGACAAAAATATCGATTATTGCTCTCTAGTATGATTGAAAAATATTGCCCAAGGATGAAATAGTAATATGGAATAATTAGTTTATTACAGACTCGACACATGAAGCACGTGTGTTTCTTAGGGTTTCGCTTCCAGTCTAATAATGAAGTAGCCTAATGCCGAGACCACACTAGGCACTTACACAAACAACTTGATGTAAGGATGCAAGATTCGGACGGCATATATGTCACGGTATCTATGCTGCCGATTTTAAGTACGTATCGAAACGGCCTGCAAGCTGCTCATCCCAGCAACCAGTTGGGCGTAGAAATGCATATGTGGTCCGGCATTAGGCACACTAAGCAGTGACACAGACAAATTTATGCAAGGATGCGAGACTCGGACGTCATTTATACCACTGTATCTATGCTACCGATTTTAAGTACGTACCGTACCGAAACGGCACTCGAACTGCACATCCAAGCAACCAGTTGGGAGTAGAAATGTGTATGTGTTCCCGGCATAAGAGTACACTCACCCGTCCTGTTTTCAGAGCGTTGGATAATAAGGTACACTAAAACAGAAGCTTCGTCAATCCAAGCGAGTCATCCCATTCACCTGCGGAAAATGTGCTGTAGCGCTGTTGTGTCAGAACGCCGAGGTAACTATTTCCTTTCAGAACACGAGTAGTTCTGCGGGTTTTAGGACACCTCTTTTCTCATTGTGCAGAAGCAACTGGTCATTCATCTAACCCATTTCCAGTCTCTTCTCGTGATGTTAACCTCAGGCCATCGTTCTAATCATTTTGTTATCCTCGAAGCGAACCAGTACTAATCTGAGGAACTAGATTAGGAGAATATCCTGGATGTAGGCAAATTTTCTTGACCAAATTCTTCTAGGAGGGCTTTGGTCAGTAGCGCTGTATGTGAGGCGAGCATGATGATGATGGAAGACGACTCTGTTCACCAAAGAAGGTCGCTATTGAATCAAAGCAGCTTTCAAACGACGAAGTCGATCACAATTGAGATTAGTAGTAATGGTTTGACAGTTGCCTAAAAGTTTGTAGTAGATGATCCTTTCAATACCCCACTATATGCTGAACAGGATTTTTTGCAGGATCAAGTTCTACTCTCGATTGCCGAACTGGTCTTTCTCCTTGATTGATCCACGCTCTCCGGCGTTGAACGTTATGGTAGAGAATCAACTTCTCATCACCTGGGACAAGCCTACTCAAAAATGGTGCATGGAGGTGTCGTGAAAGCAATGATTCACAACAACAAACACGTGGTCGCAGGTTCTCTAGCTGGGGACAGTACATGCGAGACCCATACATTGCAGAAAAATATTAATGATACTTTAATAATCTGAAAGAAAAAGCTATAAATTAGTTATGATTTTATGATGTTATGTTTCAGTGATAAGAATTGGCGTAATGAAATTATCATTGATTCTAATTTCCTCCCTTAAAAATCGACAAAATTTTTGCACCCACCTGATATATTAAGTACAAAGAACTTTGTTTACATCTTTATTTTTCCTCACAACAACATGTATTTGCTTGAAGCACTAGGTTACGTTAACTAAATGCAGATTTTTCTGAGTGTAAACCGTAGAGAAACTAACTTCGAATGGATTGAACGTTTTGGCAGCACTGCACGTACTGGCGCACGCGGGAGGATTGGAGAGAGAGAGTATCAAATACATTGAGAGAGCTCATGTACAGAACTGTGATGTTAAGAGTGGAACTTTCTACTTTAGGATAAGCAGAGTTCGTAACAATGAAACACTGTGCACGAATACCACTGCGCTATCAAAAACTGAAATTAATAATAATAATATTAACGATGCTTTATATCAATATACTGCTTGGTCAAGACCTTCAGCAGTTCATGGTGTCATCTACTTTATGCTCAGTAGATGTTGAATGTACTTCGAAAAACATTTTTGATCGATATACTGATTGGTTGAACTATATAAGCTTCTTCATACTTCATAAGTTTGAAAATTCACGTTTGGTTCAAATCTCTAGTGGTAGACGGGACCATCTTCTTGATATTTTTCGCAATTCTACTGCATTGTAAAAATTTACTTCAGGTCAAGCTATACTAAGGAAACTGGCATAAGTAAGAAGTAAAGAGTAAATAAGGCATCTTCATTTAACAGTTTTTTCGAATATAATGACTGACAAAGAATGTTTATCGATCTGATATAATTTAATTCATTTTCGAAATTTTGGTAGCTTTTCATACTCTTTGAAACAACGAACGAACATTGTTCATATTAAAGTCCATTGTAGAATTGCAAATTTCTCATTGTAATCTGTTACAGAATCGTTGTTTTTTATTATTATGATTATAATATACTGTTGCAGAATTGATAACAACTAATTGATAACATTCTGTCGCAGTGTTGTTCACTATCGATAACAGAACCGTCGACAATGAATACAATTAATTTGCACAGCATAAAAATGCATCGGAAGTCTTTGAGGGATTTTTCTCATTGTTGTTAGGAATAAAGTGGAACAGCTGCGCGCAGGACGGATACGATATCGTCATTTACGAGGGAGATGTAATCTCTCAGTGCATTAATATACATGAGCTTCCAGGCTGGGGAGGGAGGAGAGACTGTATATTCTTCCTTGTGCCTTTGCTGTGCTGTAGCCAACGTGGAAAATTTATTATTTTATCAAGGCAACTTCCGATGACCTGCCAAGCTCATTTCAATAAATAGATGCTGGAAAATGCCTGAGTTCTGAGTTTTTTCTTTATTCAAAAGCATGGAGGATGAATAATAACGTTGTCTGCTCTTGCCCATGCACTGTCTGCTGAAGGTCATAATAATATGAAAGATTAATGACTACCCTGTCGGATGAAATGCATGAGATGATGAAGATTAATTTGTGTGCAACACGGCCAAGACTGTATTAGTGTACAGTGTTAAGCGCTGTCAAGTTAGTCTACGTTCACTGGTTTGTGTACGTACGACATCACATTAATAACAATCTAGATGACGCAGCAAAATTTTCAAAAGAGGTTAGGCGCTAAATTGCCTTTGACAGTGGGATATTAGAGCTGCTTCACAGCTGCTCCCTTAACGTCACGAATAAACCTTTAGAAAATATTGCTGTCCAATACATTGCCACTCTCTCTGGCCTAATCTCAGGAGACACGCCACCATCATATTGTGTGTTGCGGCTAGTAAGTGTCCACAGACACAAAGGAGAGAGTGATGTATTTGTTTCATATGATGTTAGGATACCTATACTGTATATCGAGCTTAGAAAAAAGACAGCACTGAGTGCTGTCAAGGTGCTGAATTTGACAGCCTGCATAGTCTAACTACACTTATCAACCTGTCAAATATGAGTGGAATTCAAGTAAAAAGAAAAATACATATAATGAAAAATACCGCACTCGGTGGAGTTCGATTGATGATTTATACCAACTCTGCAAATTCAAACACTTCACATACCTGCGACTAAGATACGAGCTAAAAAACGGGAAGAAAAGGCAGGGACTTGGTAAGAACATGCGCTAAGCTGCCAAGCTTAGAAAGTCGAAGACTCCACGTTCATGCCACTGCAACGTCAGCGTAAAAAAAAATACGAAGAAAAGACAGGCATTGGTAAAGAGGATGCCCTGGACTACCCAGCTTACAAAGGCCAAGCACTGCACACACCTGCCACTCAGAGGCGGGTCATAGTCATGCAAGGCATCTCCGCTTCCTCCAGAAAATACACTCAAACTTGCGGAACAGAGAATCAGATTCATTTCCTAGCCAAAAAGCACAATTTC
>LQNS02278181.1:3069158-3082235 GCA_001587735.2 Parhyale hawaiensis
GCCGGTCGCTTGGGTGTTGATTGTAGGCTGTTTGAGTTTGATGAGTATGGCCTCTTCTATTTGTAGGCGGATCTTGTCGTTGTTTTTACGCAGTATTTTTGTACGGTTCACTAGGTTTTCCCTGGTGATCTGCATAGCGGAAAAGCTGCTACCGAACTATACTAAAGATATAAATATATATATATATTTATGTATGTATAATGTACATACCTTATATATACTAGTATGCCTTTCTGCAGAAAAACTACCAGAGCTAGAATTAATTAAGCTATAATCGCATCTCTTGTAAACAGTTAGGTGGGTTGACCTAGATGCGAAAAAAAGCTAAAACTCCTGACTGAGAACTTTCAGCCTGCTCACCCAAGGCCACCTAGAAAACATTGTCTAGGTGGCATTGGTTCACCCCTCATCGATAGTGACAGTTTTACGCCACGAGGGGTTCTAGATGTGAGTTTTTTAGTGAACGCAGCAATAAAGCTTAAGTGTAAAACAGTAAGGCGGTAATTATTACAGGACAAACCAACTGTTAGCGGCTATGTGCACAGGGGAGATACCTCTCTATTAGTTCCCTTGTGCGTTGGCTGAAAACTTTACTGTGGAGCGCTGGGGACGGGGTGACTGGTAGTTTCGCCGTAAACAGTTTCGCCGTATGCAGTTTTGCCGTAAACAAACAGTCTCGCCGAAAACAATTTCGCCGTATGCAGTTTCGCCGTAAACAGTCTCGCCGTATGCAGTTTCGCCGTATGCAGTTTTCCCGGAAACAGTTTCGCCGTAAACAGTTTCGCCGTATGCAGTTTCGCCGTAAACAGTTTCGCCGAATGCAGTTTCGCCGTATGCAGTTTCGCCGTATGCAGTTTCGCCGGAAACAGTTTCGCCGTATGCAGTTTTGCCGGAAACAGTTTCGCCGTATGCAGTTTCGCCGTAAACAGTTTCGCCGTATGCAGTTTCGCCGTATGCAGTTTCGCCGTATGCAGTTTCGCCGTATGCAGTTTCGCCGTAAACAGTTTCGCCGTATGCAGTTTCGCCGTAAACAGTTTCGCCGTAAACAGTTTCGCCGTATGCAGTTTCGCCGTAAACAGTTTCGCTGGAGACAGTTTCGCCGTATGCAGTTTCGCCGTGAACAGTTTCGCCGGAAACAGTTTCGCCGTAAGCAGTTTCGCCGAAAACAGTTTCGCCTCAAGTAGCTTCGCCGTAAATTTCCGTCCGGCGAAAAGCTTATTGTTTTAGAATAAAATCAAATTAAGTTTTCGCAACGTTCACACATATATTTCAAGTTAGGGCTAAAATGTCTTAAAAAAAACTGCAGTATCCGAAAGCTAAAATTGTCAAAAATCGCTGAATACGCGCGAATGAAACGCAGCGCCAACTCTAAGTTACGTCAACTTTAAGACACGAAATGAAGTATGCCAAAGTTAAAGCAGTTAAAACCATAAGTTAAGCCATATTTTTGTAATGACTATAAATACTCACACCTCAACTGATGAGTCCATTGAACCCATAGTACAATGCATTATTTTCTGGAAGCATTTTGTTTTAATTGAAATTACAACTGTTACAATCTATGTATGTAAATTTGTCGGAAATGCTTTGTTTTATAGTTTTAGATATATTTGACTTTGAAGTTCCCATTGTTTTTCAGAGCGAAAAAAAAATAAATAACCGGCGTCGACTGCAGGCTGCTGAACGCGCTATCCAGTCTATAGCAAACTATAGAATGACGGAGCACTGTATGGTTAACCCAGGAAGCAAAGAGCGTAACGGGAGGACTCACGAAAAATTAGCACCAAAAAGTGACGTTATCATCGACGAATCAATGGCTGAGCAGCCTAGGAGTATTTTAACTAATTTCACCAGAAAAGTCGTCTTAAATTGCAAAATTTATCTCTAGCGTATAAATAAATGAATATAATATATACTAATTTAGCAATTATCTATAGAAAATTGCAGTGCATGTTGGTGGAAACTTTCACAACACTAGCGCCGAATTTGTTCCCTTTCGGCGACTCAATTTATCTTCTTTTTCTTGATTGAAGCCTTATTTACACCTCATATTCACTTCACAGTACTCTTCACAGAATATATCTATTCCTTACCAACAAATATAAGCACCATTATAGCCAGTTCTGTACGCGAGAGAAACCACAGTAACAGTTAGCCATTGCCCGAACTTTCTGTACTTGGCGACAACATTTTTCGATATTTTACAGCTCAAGTAGCTGGCCAGTCTTGAGCTGGAGACTGAACGATTTAAATCGAAAAAATACGATGATATGTTCAAGAAAACCATATACATACGAAGGTCTGAGGCCTCACACCTAAAACACATCGACTCGTCGATGTGATGTAACTGTGCTACGTGCGGTCACAGCTATGTTTTATTTAAGTCCTATTGAGTCCTCCCGTTGCATTCTTTGCTTCCTGGGTTAACCAATTACGTTACCATACAATGGTCTTTGCCTGACTAGCCATGAGATGTAGTTACGTCAAAAGCCTTGCCCCAAATTAGCCTTGAGGGGTTATAGTTAGGCGTTGTTGGTGAGGTTTTGACAGTGTCCATTATTTATGTTTGGTTAAGTAATGTAAATCCCAAGATCTTGGGAAGTATTCAAAGCAGTGGCATCACTGTTTGGTGAACGTGCGCCGCTGTTGCTACTGCGGAAATAATCATAAAAGGCAGAAATCATGTCCAGTCGCAATTGTATAATGATTTTCCAACCCACACATCTAACCTATTATATATCTAAAACTAAGCATAGGCAAATAGGACACAGGCGCACTACAGGAAATCTAGCCAAAAAGTAAAGTTTAAGTAACAAAGTAAAGGTTCTGGGGCAATTGAAAGGAATCATTGCACATTAACTTCAAACATAAACTTCTATCTTTTTCGCAGTATGGAACTTTCATTACGGCAAAACTGCTTGAGGCGAAACTGTCGTACGGAGAAGCTGTTTACGGCGAAACTGTTTACGGAGAAACCGTTTACGGCGAAATTGCCTAGAACGTACCGAAGACGGACGTCTAATCTGTGCATAGTTTAAAGTGGTGAGCACGATTGCCGCTGGCTGGACGTCGCCTGTGCTTAGAGGCAATTCTATATATCGAGTTGTTATCTCTGCCAAGGAGGCCATGTTTCTACAGCCGTAAGTCTGTTTATCTCATAGTTACATAATTCAGAAAGTTATTGGCTTATCTTCGTGAAATTTACAGAACTGTTCGGAATGTGACGACACACAGATGATTCAGTTTTAGTGATTATCCGTCGGTGCATTTGCCTCTTTGTCTGTCGGCAACATGACTTAAAAAGCTAAAGATCTATGTTCACGTAATTTACAGGAGTTGTAAGGAATATCACGAGCAACAAACACGTCATTAAATGAGCGTCATCGACTGACAGGGCAAAGTCGAGTTAAAACTAGCAAAACCGCTGAGCTTAACTTCTTCGGAACTTCGCTACACTGAATCGTGTTGCAGGTTTCTGAGCGAACGCAAAGTGTGTCTGTTTATGGCGTTTTGAGTGCCTCAGTTGCTGTGGTCTCTGGCGTCCCACAGGGTAGTGTAATTGGCCCGCTGTTGTTCGCTTTGTATACTAGTGACATGCTCTCTTCGCTGGAAAACACGATGATCAACTATGCCGACGATTCCGCTTTGATAGCAATAATACCTGCACCCAACATGTATAATGCTGTCACCCAGTCGCTGAATAGCGATTTGTCACACATTAGTGCATGGTGCTCGACCTGGAGTATGAAGCTAAATGCCAGTAAGACCAAGTTGACGATTATCAGTCGGTTTGGGACACTTGTACAACGGCTTCCACATCTGGAGATAGATGACACTTTGCTTCAGGAGTCTAGCTCCTTGGAGATTCTTGGTGTCTTTGATGAGAAGTTTACTTATGAGCCGCATATAAAGTGGTGGCAATAATGATAGCACATATCAGAATTTTTCGATAACATAAAAAAATACTACGCCATATCATGTGAAATTTTGACATGAAAACTTTATTTCAACTAGTTACCAATTTCTTATCATAGTTTCCCTATATACTGTTTGAATAAACTTTTATGATAAAAAGTATAAATTTCTGTTGGAGTTTCAGTGGAAATAAAGATAGCACAACTTGAAAAAATTACATTTCTGCGTTACCACATCCAGATTAGAGAAGAAGAATATCAAAACAAACCTGCGTCGCCATATGGACAGTTGCTCCCCACCTTGTAACCTCTATATTTGGAAATTAACCCATTTCTTAGCATAGGAAGACAGTGTGGGTTATCTGAAAAGGAAAAAGGTAAAATAAGCGCATTAAATGAAGAAGGATATACTATATCTGAGATTTTTAGGAAGGTTAGGAGATCTAGAAAGGTTGTAACTGACTTCTTGAAGAATCCAGAAGAATACTGAAAAAAGAAGTCTCCTGGCCGCCCCTCAAAATTGAGTCCTACAGCCCGCCGCCGACTTCTCCGTGAGGCGTCTCGGACAGGAGAGGGGTCAAAAAGCCTGCAAACATCCCTGCAATTAAATGTTACACCGAGAAGAGTGCGACAGATCCTGGGTTCATCTAAGAACTTCATTTATAAGAAGAGAAAAACTGCACCAGCACTCACGAAAGCAAGTAAGGCAAAACGCGAAGAATGGGTACGAGAAAAAGTGCAATGGAACCACGAAAATTGGTCTAATGTTATTTTTTACGATGAAGAAAGGCTTAACTTAGATGGACCTGACGGTTCTCAATACTACTGGCATGATCTTAGGAAGGAGGACAAAATTTTCACCAAACAACCATTTGGTGGCGGATCCCTTATGATCTGGTGAGCATTCTCCATCAAGGGCAAAGCGAATTTGGTGATGGTGGAAGGCAGACAGAATGCTCAGAAGTACACAGAGGTCTTAGAAGCTAGTTTTCTCCCATTTCAAACTGATAAACATCAGCAAGAAGCGGTGTTTAGCAAGATAGTGCCGCCATTCACACACCGAGGTTGACCACAGATTGGCTTAATGCCCATAATATTGCCACTTTAGCTTGGCCTGCTAAGTCACTCGATCTAAACCCAATTGAGAATCTTTTGGGGATACTTTCACGGCATGTTTACGCCAATGGGAGACAATTTCAGGATAAAGAAAGCTTGTGGCAAACCATAAATGAATGCTAGGAGGCTATCCCTGAAGAAATGTTGGCTAATTTAATTAATTCTATGAATAACCGATATGTACAAGTGTTGCAATCAAAAGGCAACGCTTGTAAATATTAAGAATTATGTTTTTTTGCTTTCATTGTTTTCTAAAATACAATTTTTTCCATATGTGCTACATTTATTTCTACCCGATTTGCACCCACAAACTATTATCTTCGTGGTAAAATTTTGAAAAGACAACGAATACAATAAAGATTATTAGGAATCGGAAACTAGTTCAAATATTATTATACAGTTAAAATTTCAACTATATTGATGCAGTATTTTTAAACTTATTACAAAATTTCAAAATGTGCTATCATTATTGCCACCACTTTAAGGCGACTGGTGTCACGTGCTTCCAGTAAGATTGGGCTCCTGCGTGTGTTTGGTGACAGTGAGGTTGAACGCAGCTGTTCTTAGGCTTTTTGCTGTCAATCAATAGGAGAGCTGCGTTTTCGCAACCCCATAACCTCACTGAAGTACATGGCAAGCGGCGACTTTGACTGGACGCACATTCCGCGCTGTACGAGCAAGTGAGTGATCTACGCGCTGCTATTGGTCATCATGACTCTTTGCTCGTGGCGGCATTTGGTGATTCGAGTTAAAAGACTATTTTAAAGTACCTCCTTTAGTTTCTATCAAGATTTAAGCTAACTGCAATGGAGTGTGTACTACAAGCTTGATAAAATTGTGTGGACAAACCCAGTTATTCTATAATTTGGGTATGTCAAATTTCTCTCAATGACGTCTTCTTCTTTCTTGCAGGGTGCTAGAAGAACCAGATCTGACCTCAATTTGATGAATGGGATAAATACTATGAGGCCAATCTATCGATCAATCAATCAATCAATCAATCAGTTAGTTTAGTTATTACCACCACCAAGGAGATGAAGTTTTCTAGTTTGTCTCTTTGCTTGTCTGTCACCAAGATAACTCAAAAAGTTAGGAACGAAACTTTACGAAATTTACAGGGATTGTTATAGGTATGTTAGAAGGGACAGATGATTAATTTTTGGTGAAGATCCGTTTATCCGTCTGTTTGTCTGCCTCTATTTTCTTAAGGCCACAACGCAAAAGTTACGGACAGATTTTTATGAAATATACATTAGTTGTTAGATATATCACAAAGAGTAAATGACCGAATTTTTGTGACTATTTACTTTTTCGTTTGATTGTTTTACGCTTGTTAGCGAAAAAACTCAAAAAGTTATGAAGGGATCTTTGCGAAATTTACAGGAATTGTTAGTAATGTTGAAAGACATAATGACTGAATTGTGGTGATGATCGGTTGTCTGTTTGTGTGTTTGACTGATGTTTGTCAGAATGTTTGTCAACAGCAATACGCAAATAGTTATAACGAATCTTCAAGAAAACAACTGAAACTGTTGATACTGTTAAAAGGCACAAATGATTAAATTTCGTGCTGATAGAAAGGAAATCATAGTTTCAGAACTGAATCGACTTTTTCATAACTGTTGCCTTGCTTGGCGGAGGTATGCTCTCTCAGAGTGTTTTAGTTTATACATGGATTACATTTACCTTCTTTAGAGTTGACAACGAACAGGTTTTGACCATAGGGGCCTTTTTTCGGAAATCAGTTAATTGCTGAAGTTATTTACATGCGGTTAGGGTTGCACTTTTTGGAACGGAGCACTGGCTTTGATATGAAGGGCCTCTTGCCGAAAACCAGGTACTCTTTATTTCACTAAAGAAATGATAATCTGCTGCAGATCCACAAAATGGTATTTTAAGTAGCAAGAATATCAGATTTTACACTTATGATTCTTCTGTTTTGTTTATTCACTTGCACTTCTTATTATCTTTTCGAACAAAAATTTCAAATTCAATTCCAGTTTTTGTACTTCGCGTGTAACACTCATGCTATTTAGAATGTTCCGCTGTTGATGCTCGTACATGATGTACAAAGAGGTAAGTTGATAATATAGTATACATGTCAGGCATTATATACGTATCTAAAAATTTCTACAAAACTCAACCCTTCATTGAATAGTTCGTCGTAGTATAGCTAATACCCTAGTCAAGTTTTCTGATACCTCTGAAGAAGTTTTGTTAGTCTAATTTCTTGGGTGGCCAGGAATTCTTTTATGACCCTTCCTAAGGCAAAGGCAAGCTATTATAGTTACACAGGGAAAGGTTAGAGATGGTGGTGTTATATTGTCGCTTATACAACCTCGTTTTCGCTTTGCTACATCGCACTGAAAAAAAAAAATTCACTAGATGCTTCAGATTCGTAGGCTAATGCAACAACCAATTAATCGTCTCATGCTCACCTGACCCATTTGAAGGCGGCACGAATAGCGCTATTTCTACGAAAGTCGGAATTTTACCCTAGATCACCAACCATTGGTAAGCTGCACCCTAAAACTTTGTTATACCGACAGGGATACATAGATTGTTTGTGCTCTACGGCTAACTCAGGAATGACGCCCTTGAGATAATGGGCTGAATTGCTGCTGTAGCTCCTAATTATGATAATCTTTCAATTTTTGCTCTAGATTAAATAGTTGGCAATAAACGAAGCAACAGGTCCATTTCTGTGGAGGAGCCAAGGTCCAAGCTCCAGCCTTCTTCAAGCTTATATTTTTTTTTTCATTAGCATAAAGGCGTTTTAGCCAAGCCAGGCTAAGGGCACGAAAGTTAACTTCGCCGACGCTTCAAACAGGAGCTTTGGCTTCGGCCCTATGAACGTACTGCAGGAAAATTCCATCATTTAATGCAGCAAGATTTACTTTTCCCAAGTTCTTATGATAATTGATTTAGGGTTTATGCTCTACTCCTATTCAACAGGTCAACGTTTGTGGACTTGTCTCAAGTTCCGGACAACCCATTAGACTTAATTTTGCCAGCCAAATGATGGCCTCTTAACTCATCGTAGGACGTTACATATTTACAGTGCATGCTATATCGTGAGAGAGAAAGGTGGTTTAGAATGTTCCATTTTGCTGGAAATGTGTACTTGATGTGCACAGCAAACATCCTATACACAAGTCGCTGAAAAACGAAAGACACAAATGTTGACAGTAGGGAAGGGCACGCGAATGAAGCATTTTTTTCGTTTATCAAATCATTTTCAAACTCTATAGTTTGCAAGGTGCTTAGGTTTGTAGTTTAACCTTGATGCCAAGTTTCTGCGCGACGTCATAATAGAAAACGAAAGGAATATCAGAGAAGCAGATATTTTATAGGACAAGCTTTACAATAACTCCGAAATGTCCACCCCTTGCATCAGTGCATGTCTTGTACCTATTTTGCATGGATTGCTAGACACGATAATATACAAAATTCTCAGTTCTTCTGCAGTGCCACCTGCTGCAGCCGCTGTCGTTGCAATAAGATATATCTCGGACTTCAGCGATATTTCGTAAACCAATCATTGCCTTTGGCCCCAGAGAAAGAACTATGAAGGATTCACTTCTGGTGATCTTGGAGGCCATACCACTGGTCCATTACGCTCTATGTATATATCCATGTATTTGGAAATGCGTCGTTCAGATATGGGTAGCTTTTTCCTGTCGAAATAGTTTGAACCCCAGTCAAGCTAAACCTTTTAATTTGAAATTTGCATCTTAGCGGCACGAAAATGTGACATTTTGTGATTGAAGGTTAAAACTTTAAGCTGAATATCTTAAAGGATAAGGAATTTTAAGATATTTGGTATTCGTGAAAAAGTGTTTATTTTGCATGCCCATGCCTACTGTCAATTTTTGAAGGTCTCATTTTTTTATCACTCTGCATGTAACAACATTCATATCTGATGGGGCCACAAAAATGCAGGAATCACAGCCACATGAATTTGAATTTTACATTCCAATTAGTCTCTATAGCACCATACAAATTATTCTAGATTGTTTGTTAGCGCTAATGAGGACTTGGAAAGTTTTGTATAGCTATATACATATCTGATTTGCAGCAAAACATTCTACGTATCTCAGTGATAATTGAATCTGTATAGTCTGTTGTGACTGCATGAATGAATAGAATTTCGTCGCTCGTCCCACTTTTCTGATTGATTCCACCAGATCAGCTTGTGTCGAGGGTCTTTTGCTTGTGACGAAGAGGGATCATTATACGAAGACTAGAACAGTGCCAGGATCCAATTAACGAATACACCAAAGAATGCTCTACAACCTTTGCCGGCGCTAATGATCTATCGTTGTTCAACCTCTTTCAACAATGTTTGGTCTCCGCCTCTGCTTTCATTAGACATCCTTTCCAGGATACCACTGTTTGATTTAGACCGACTGTAGCAATAAGAGAAGTAACTGCCCTTTGGTGCCCTCACTGTAACTACTTCATATTTCAGGCGTTAGTCACTGATCGTTTGAAAGCAGAGCTCCAAAGCGAGTTCATTTTTCGTTGATTCCCAAAATGAGGATTTGTGAATTCAAGTATAAAAAACACTTTTTAAATGTTGGAACCATCAAACCCACGGTCATTTTACTGCTCGAACGCTTAAAAATGAAATGCTAACGCTTCTGCGCTACATATTTTCATGGCAGATATTACTACCTAAGCCGAGGTGATTACCTACGGGTTTTGCTGGTGTCTGTTTATCTGTCTGTGGGCAGCAGGACTTGAAAAGTTATGAGCGGATCTTTGCGAAATACACTGGAACTGTTATAGGAAAGTCACGAGCAGCAGATTTTCAGAGCTTGGTGATGATCAGTCATCCTTTTGTCGGCGTCCAATTTTATCCTTCAGCTCTACGCTGCTTGGTGGAGGTACGTGCTCTCGGAGCGCTTCTCTAGTTAAATATGAGTCAGCCAAAACGCTTGTTCGGTACTAAAATGTGGAAAAAGAAACTGAAGACGTCGATGTCACCATAATCTCGCTTTTTTCTTGCTTTGACTTCTCAAATATCTGGTTATTGAGGGAAGAAGGTTAATACTGAAGTTAGCAACTTATGCGGGCTAAACTTGGACGTCGACTAAATCAGAACGAATTTTTCTTCCCAACAACTTCAATGCAAAATTGGCGCTGGAAACTGAAGAGAAATGCAATTTTACACAAGATTTTTCTGACTAGTCCATGTTGCAGGGTTTGTTCTTCGACAGTTGCAAAGTTCTATTACCTCCACCAAGGATGTTGTTTTAGCCGAGTTTGTCTGTCTGTCACCAAGATAACGCTAAAAGTTACCGACAGATTATTAGGTATATTAGGAGGAGCAGATGAAAGCTTTTGGTGAAGATTTGTTGGTTCATCTGCTTCTTTTTCTCGGTATCATAACTCAGAAATTTATAGGCCGCTCTTTATGGAATTTGCGGGGGTTATTTGGATTGTGACTAGGAGCAAATGGCCATATTTTTGTGCTGATCTGTTTGCCCGTTTGTTTTTATGTTCGTTTTTGTTTGTCGGTAACATAACTCAGAAAGTACTGAACGGATCTTCATGAAATTTGTAGGAACTGCTAAAAAATGTTAAAAGACTCAAACGACCAAATTTTGGCATCTAATGATCAGTTTGTTTACTGGTGTGTTTGACTATGTTTGTTGCAATGTTTGACAAGATTACACTTCAAAATTTTATAAACGGATCTTCATGTAATTTGTAGAAATTGCTTGAAATGTTAAGAGCCATAAATGACCACATTTTGGTGGTGATAAAACGTAAATACTAGTTTAAGGATCCATTTATATTTTTCGTTAACACTACCTTGTCTGGCGGAGGTATGCGTTCTCATTGTCTTAATTTTTTTTTTTATTGTAAGCTATCAGTAATAACTGATGTAGAAAACGACAAGAACGACAGTGATTTTCCGACCCTATTAGTCACATACAGTAGAAAACTTCAGCGCGTACGCGATATGTCTTTGCTAAAAACTTTATTTTGAAACAGTCCTAATTTGATTATTGAACTATTTTGTTCGGTTAGTATCATATCACAAGTTACTACATTAAATTTTCTATTAGTGTATTATGTTATTAATATGTTTCTGTTGTGGTTTTAATGTTATACAGTATCTTTGTTATGCCATTATCATTTGTGAAGTTGTACTACATAGTTTCCAATGTTATACATTTTTACTCGTATTATCATATTATTTTCGTAAAAATAATATTTATAGTTTTTCAATATCATGTTTCTTCTATATTACAATCGCATTATACCTTGTCCTCGCCATATATAATATATTTTAGAATATTGCATTACTAAGTCACGTTTTTCTATGTTATGTACTCTCACACTATCGCATTTATATATTGTAGTTCGCAATAAATTACTAGCGCCACAAAAGCTGCAACACTTTTTGCACGGGCACCAATGGCCCACTTCATTGTGCAGACCCTGCATCACCTCCACACCCACCGTAACCGTACCTACCGCGAGATAGCAGACGGAGGCTGGCAACTAATGTTGCTGTTGATATGGCTGCGCTTATGGGCCAGCGAGACTATGGCTGAGACTGCAAGAGAATGCAGCCCGGGGCTGGAGGGCCATCAAGAGGCCCCTGAGGACCGATAAGCAAGCGTGACCGGCATGTCTGTAATAAAAACGCCCCGGCCGACTTCTAAGCTTCAAGTCTTTACGCTATACAGCCGCAGAGGGGAAGTGGTGCAGCAGGGCCACGCTTATTTCAAATTATTCTTGGTGTGAAACTAGAACAGGGATGCATGGGGCATGCATTTCAAAGGCTTGTAAATGAATGCAAAATTACCCCAGCAGCCTCGCTAAAGGTAGCATACAAGACCGGAGCATTTGAAAAATTGTGCAACTATAGTATTTTTAAGAGCTGGAATCTGTGGAAGAAAAGTGTTGTTCTTCTTCCGGACAAGTATCATGCATACGATGCTTGAAAATACGTTCTATGTCCGACTGTTCTTCTACGACCTAGATGGAGCCTGAGGAGATTCCATTCGGAATAACTGTTGCTTCTCATTTACGCCCTCGAACTCGCATCATGGATACGAAGTGAAAATATTTATTCTAAGACTGACTCCATATCTACGACCTGTGGAAAACCGCTCAAAACTTATCCTTGGTGGCTATAAACTCGCATCAAGGATACGTTATTTTTCTATCTTCTAATACTGAGAACTTAATGCTTGGACGTTAGGGTGGATCGTTTTTCCAACTTTTTCGATTTGGTACATGTCAGCGCGGAAAATATGTGAATGTATATAGAAATAATCTATGCAAAAATCCTCTAGGCCTGTATTCCAATTCTTTGAACTTCCGGTAAAGGCTTGAAAATTTGAAAAATGGGTAAAGACCTTAATTTTTTCAACAATTTTTTAAGTGTCTAATTTTGATATGTATCACTCATCATTGCAAAAATGTATGAATGTAACATATATTATCAGTCAGAAAAAATTTCAGAAGCCTGAAACATCATCTCCAACTGCCGGGATGACAATGAAAATTTCCAGAATATGAATGAAACTCAATTTTCAATAAGTTACCCCTTGCATTATACATGTAATTAAAACATTGATTGCAGCATCACGGCAAAAAAAAAAATGCTATGTTACTTCTTCTTCTTCTTGTACAAAGTTAGAGGAGGATGGGGTCTCTTGACTCCCGTATCTCCTGTAGGTCCGACGAGGGATCAGGATATCACTTCACCTCATCAGTTAGAGTAGGCTCAACCTCTGGATTCTCCGACGATAACGAAGAAGGGCAGCATACACTCCGGGGTTTTCTTCTTCTTCTTCTCCACCCATAAGGAGAACCCGCAGATTCAGGTACACATTGCCTAGAGCCTCTAGATCTTCATGGAGAACTGTTCGAGAGGCTGCATATCTCAAGCAGTGAAGTAGAAGGTGCTCTATGGTCTCCGGAACTCCGCAAAATCTGCACAAGGGATCTTCAACAATATTAAATCGATGTAGATGGGCCGCTACTCCTGCATGGCCAATTCTGAGGCGTGTCAGGGCCACTT
>LQNS02278181.1:3093896-3105660 GCA_001587735.2 Parhyale hawaiensis
ATGGAACACGCCTGTACAAAAGGAACACAACCTGCATATATTTCACTAGTATTGTTAATAACCATGCCTGCTGATAACGCGAGTAAACTGTTTACATAGAAAGTAACTAAAGCATAGAAAACGATACACACTAAATTTTCATATTAATACCATGAAGTAAATGATAACACACATTCAATAGATAAATATTATGCCTGTGAGAGAAACCCTAAGTCACACTGCTCTACGATCAAATAAGTACGGAACATTTCTTTTCCTCTTCGCAGAATACTTTCTGGCTATTTACAAATACGACATGGGTAGTAAGTTTCTATATTAAAATAGTATTTCTCGCGACCAGTGCTGATACGTAATAGTATTAGCGTATACCGTATATGTATTATCATCGCTGCTACAGCAGTTATCACTATCACATTTTCTCTGACATTTTGTGGGTGATATTAGATTAATTCAATTGTATCAGTATACTTCTACTAGCGTCGGAGGCAGCTGGCTTGACACATTCATGCAGTCACAACAGACTATACAGAATCAATTATCACTGAGATACGTAGAATGTTTTGTTAGAAATGAGATATGTATATAGCTATACCAAACTTTCCAAGTCCACATTAGCGCTAACAAACAATCTAGAAAAATTGTATGGTGGTGTAGAGACTAATTGGAATGTAAAATTCAAATTCATGTGACTGTGATTCCTGCATTTTTGTGGCTCTATCAGATATGAATGCTGTTATATGCAGAGTGGTTAAATAAATGAGACCTTCAAAAATTGACAGTAGGCATGGACATGCAAAATAAACATTTTTTTACGAATACGAAATATTTTAAAATTCCTTAGACTTAATGATATTCAGTTTAAAATTTTAGCCTTCAATCACAAAATGTCACATTTTCGTGCCGCTAAAATGCAAATTTCAAATTAAACGGTTTAGCTTGACTGGGTTCCGAACTATTTCGACAGGAAAAAGCCACCCATATCTGAACGACGCCTTTCCAAATACATGGATATATACATAGAGCGTAATGGACCAGTGGTATGGCCTCCAAGAGCACCAGAAGTGAATCCTTTATAGTTCTTTCTCTGGGGCCAAAGGCAATGATTGGTTTACGAAATATGGCTGAAGTCCGAGATATACCTTATTGCAACGACGGCGGCTGCAGCAGATGCCACTTCGGAAGAACTGAGAATTTTTTACATTTTCGTGTCTAGCAATCCGTGCAAAATGGCTACAAGACCTGCACTGATGTAGGACGCTGACAGTTATTGTATTGCATAAGCGACAATATAACACCGCCATCCATAACCTTTCCTTGTGTAACTTAAAGCTTGCCTTTGCCGTAGGAAGGATCCTAAAAGAATTCCTGGCCACCCAAGAAATTAGACTAACAAAACATCTTCAGGGGTATCGGAAAACTCTTCTAGAGTATTAGCTATACTACGACAAACTATTCAAGGAAGGGTTAAGTTTTGTAGAAATTTTTAGATATGTATATAATGTCTGACACGTATACTATATTATCAACTTACGTTTTTATACATCATGTACGAGCATCAACAGTGTAACATTCTAAATAGCATGAGTGTTACAGCGAAGTACGAAAACAAGAATCGAATTTGAAATTTTTGTTCGAAGAGATAACAAGAGGTGCAAGTGCGTAAATGAAACAGAAGAATTATAAGCGTAAAATCTGATATTCTTACTACTTAAAATACCATTTAGTGGTAATGCAATAGATTATCATTTCTTTGGTGAAATGAACAGTACTTGGCCTTCGGCAAGGGGCTCTTCATATCAAAACCTGAGCTCACTTCCAAACAGTGCAAACGTAACCCACTTGTACGTAACTTAAGCAATTAACTGATTTCCGATAAAGAGTCCCTCTGGTCAAAACCTGTACGC
This sequence comes from Parhyale hawaiensis, assembly GCA_001587735.2. Classification (NCBI taxonomy): domain Eukaryota; kingdom Metazoa; phylum Arthropoda; class Malacostraca; order Amphipoda; family Hyalidae; genus Parhyale; species Parhyale hawaiensis. The sequence goes on from LQNS02278181.1 coordinate 3,095,801, forward strand.
GATCAACTCTAAAGAAAGTAAATGTAATCCATGTATAAAACTAAAGCACTCTGAGAGCCCATACCTGCGCCAAGCAAGGCAACATGTATGAAAAAGTCGATTTGGTTCTGAAACTATGATTTCCTTTGTAACAGCATCAACATCTAATCATTTGTGCCTTTTAACAGTATTAACAGTTTCAGTTATTTTCTTGAAGATTCGTTCATAACTCTTTGAGAGGGGCTGTTAACGAATATTCTGACAAACATCCGTCAAACAGACAAACCACTCATCACCAAAATTCACTCATTATGTCTTTCAATATTACTAACAATTCCTGTAAATTTCATAAAGATACCTTTATAACTTTTTGAATTATTTTGCATACAGGCATAAAATCAACCACAGAGACAAACAAACAAAAAAATAAATCATCGCAAAAATTCGGTCATTTACTCCTTGTGATATATCTAACAACTAATGTAAATTTCATACAAAATCTGTCCTTAACTTTTGCGTTGTTGCATTAAGAAAATGTAGGCAGACAAACAAACGGACGGATGAACGGATCTTCATCAAAAGTTATTCATCTTTCCCTTCTAGCATATCTATAACAATCCCTGTAAATCTCGTAAAATTTTGTTCCTAACTTTTTGAGTTATCTAGGTGACAGACAAGCAAACAGACAAACTCGAAAATATAACCTCCTTGGCCGAGGTAATAACTCAAGTAACCGATTGATTGATTGATTGATTGATTGATTGATTGATTGATTGATTGATTGATTGATTGATTGATTGATTGATTGATTGATTGATTGATTGATCGATAGATTGGGCTCATAGTATTTATCCCATTGATCAAATTGAAATCCCTTTTGGTTCTTCTAGGACACTGCAAGAAAGAAAAATACGTCATTGAGAAAAATTTGAAATACCCAATTTACAGAACAACTGGGTTTGTCCACACAGTATTATCGAGCTTGTAGTATACACTCCATTGCAGTTAGCTTAAATCTTGATAGAAACAAAAGAAGGTACTTTAAAATAGTCTTTTAATTCGAATCACCATATGACATCACGAGCAAAGCGTCATGATGACCAATAGCAGCGCGTAGATCGCTCACTGAGTCGTACATCGCAGAATGTCGTCCAGTCAAAGTCGCCACTTGCCATGTACTTTGGTGGGGTCATGGGGTAGCGAAAATACAGCTCTCTTATTGATTGGCTGCAAAAAGCCTAACAACATCTGCATACAACCTCACTGTCACCAAACACACGCAGGAGCCCAATCTTCCAGGGAGCACCTGACGCCAGTCGCCTAATATGCTGCTCAAAAGAAAGCTTCTCATCAAAGACAACACCAAGAATCTCCAAGGAGCTAAACTCCTGAAGTAGAGTGTCATCTATCTCCAAATGTGGATACTGTGGTACAAGTGTCCCAGACCGACTGATAATCATCAACTTGGTCTTACCGGCATTCAGCTTCATATTTCAGGTCGAGCACCATGCACTAATGTGTGGCAAATCCCTGTTCAGAGACTGGGTGACAGCATTACGCATGTGGGGAGCAGGTATCACTCCTATCAAAGCGGAATCGTCGGCATAGTTGATCATCGTGTTTTCCAGCGAAGAGAACATGTCACTAGTATACAAAACGAACAACAGCAGGCCAATTACACTACCTTGAGAGACGCCAGAGACCACCGCGACTGAGGCACTCAAAACGCCGTCAACAGACACACTTTGCGTTCGCTCAGAAACCTGCAACACGAATCAGTTTAACGAAGTGTCGAATAAGTTAAGCTCACCGCTTTTGCTAATTTTAACTCGACTTTGCCCTGTCAGTTCATGACACCTCATTTAAGCACGTGTTTGTTCTTCGTGACATTCCTAACAACTCATGTAAATTACGTGAAGATAGATCTTTAGCTTTTTAAGTCATGTTGCCGACAGACAAAGAGGCAAAAGTACCGACGAATAATCACTAAAATTGAATCATCTGTTCCTCGTCACATTCCGAACAGTTCTGTAAATTGAACGAAGATACGTCCATAACTTTCTTAATTATGTAACTAACAGGTAAACAAACTAACGGCGGCAGAAACATGGCCTTCTTGGCAGAGATAACAACTCGATTTATAGAATTGCCTCTAAGCACAGGCTACATCCAGCCAGCGGCAGTCGTGCTCGCCACTTAAACTATTCACAGATTAGACGTCCATCTTCAGTACGTACTAGGTAGTTTCCCCGCAAACAGTTTCGCCGCAAACAGCTTCGCCGTAAACAGTTTCTCCGTACGACAGTTTCACCTCAAGCAGTTTTGCCGTAATGAAAGTTCCATACTTCGAAAGTTTATGCTTAAATTTCATGTGCAATGATTGCTTTCAATTGCCCTAGAACCTTTACTTTGTTACTTAACTTTACTTTTTGGCTACATTTCTTGTAGTGTGCCTGTGTCCTACTTGCCTATGTCAGTGCCTTGTAAACATAATTGTCGGATACCTACATCTTTATTTTCTTCCTGGGTTGTGTTCCGAGTTTACAATTATTGCGAAACTTCAGTGTTATTACAGTTCATTTATACGTAGTCAGATTGCCATGTGATGGCATAAGAATAGAAAGAAGTTGATACTGGTTTGCTCCGCATTTGCCTTATGTATTATCGAAGGGATGCTCATGGCTTAATTTTTAAAAGACTAGTGTTATTATATCCGTGGTTAAAATATTTTTAATGATAAATTTGGATAATGGGTCATTTAATGACCCTTTCATTCCCATATGTTTCTTTTTTGCAATTGCTTAGTTTTAGATATATAATAGGTTTAATGTGTCGGTAAGAATATCATTATACAATTGCGACTGGACATGATTTCCGCCTTTTATCAATGTTTCCGCAGTTTGCAGCAGTGGTGCACGTTCATCAAGCAGGGATCCTAGTGCTTGGAGTACTTCCCAAGATCTTGGGAATTACGTTACTTAACCTAACGCAAATCATGGACACTGTCAAAACCTGACCAATATCGCCTAACCTATAACACCTCAAAGCTAATTTGGGGCAAGGCGTAACGTAACTACATCTCATGGCTAGTCAGGCAAAGGCTATTTTATGGTAACGTAAATAGTTAACCATACATTGCTTCGTCATTCTATAGTTTGCTATAGACTGGATTGCGCGTTCAGCAGCCAGCAGTCGACGCTGATTATTTTTTTCGCTCAGAAGAACAATGGGAACTTCAAAGTCAAATATATCTATAACTAAATATTTCCGACAAATTTACTTATATAGATTGTAACCGTTGTAATTTCAATTAAAACAAAATGGTTCCAGAAAATAATGCATTATACTATAGGTTCAATGGACTCATCACTTGACGTGTGAGCTTTTATAGTTATTACAAAGATATAGCTAAACTTATGGTTTTTACTGCTTTAAATTTGGCATACTGCATTTCGTGTCTTAAATTTGACTTAACTTAGAGCTGGCGTTGCTTTCATTCGCGTGTATTCAGTGATTTTCGACAATTTTAGCTTTCGGATGCTGCAATTTTTTTAAAGAATTTTTAGCACTAATACTTGAAATATATGGTGTGAGCGTTGCGTAAATTTAATTTGATTTTATTCTAAAACAACAAACTTTTCGCCGGACGGATATTTACGGCGCAACTGCTTGAGGCGAAACTGTTTTCGGTGACTGTTTGCGGTGAAACTGCATACGGTAAAACTGTTTGCGGCGAAACCGCCTGTCACACCGTCCTCATCGCTCCACCCTAAAGTTTTCGGCCAACGTACAAGGGAACTAATAGAGAGGTATCTCTCCTGTACACATAACCGTTAACAGTTGGTTTGTCTTGTAATAATTACCGCCTTACTGTCTTACAATGCATTTAAGCTGTATCGCGGCGTTCACTAAACAAACTCACATCTAGAACCCCTCGTGGCGTAAAACTGTCACTAACGATGAGGGGTGAGCAGGCTGAAAGTTCTCAGTCCGCAGTTTTAGCTTTTTTCGCATCTAGCTCAACCCACCTAACTGTTTACAAGAAATGCGATTATAGCTTAATTCCTTCTAGCTCTTGTAGTTTTTCTGTAGAAAGACATACTAGTATATATAAGATTTATACAACTATATATATAGACACACACAGAACAAATATATTATCACTTCGTTCCCCCACGATAAAAATAACAGTGCAATTATAATGTAATTGCTTCCTGATTTCATAAGCAGGGAGAACTGCAGCACATGTTTAAGGCGTGCAAAGACGAGTGACATCTCCGCTGATTTCGACGTTACAATATTGCCTGTAGATCAAAGTTGTCCCCGACATGTTAAGGCATGTTGCAGGAAAGTTGCTTGCCACTGCAGTGTTTTAGGGTAAATTAATGCATGTTGCGCAAAACAGAAATAGTAACTATTAATTTAATCAATTTTATTGTTTGCTGGGACGCAAGTTGTTCATTCAGCGACTGAAAGTATTGCATGATCTTGCAGCCGCAAGGAAATTTATTGAGGTATTATTTACAATTTCTTTTCCATGAAACTTCCAAAAACGTTACCTTAGGACATTGTCGCAGCAAAAACATCTCCCCCGATACGTGTGCATTGAAATGTCGAGCCAAACTTGACGATCCGACAATTTTGTCTAATCGAAATCAGCGAAGATGACGCTCGTCTGGGCAGGCTTAAATTTACGTTTACAATATTGTTTTAGTCACCGTGCATAGTACTCAGCACTTGAATGTTTTCTGCTATCTTTTAGATCGTAAACAAAATTTTGAGATGTAAGTTTTCTGCGGCTATCATCGTTGTAACCTGGAGAGACATGCATTTTAAACTTTTGACATTGCAGTTACAATCCCCACCATTAAGAAAAACGGATTCGTTACATACCATAGTAGTTACCTTGAGTTACCTTGAAAGTCTTCGGAAGAAGTCCAGGTGACGTTTCTCACATCACCTCACGTGTGTGGAGTCACTCTGCTGGGTGTCTTCTGTGGTGCCGCAGTTTGAAACCAAAGAGAGAGCCAGCAGCGAANCCTAGCACCGCTCTTCGTGTTCCAGAGCCATAGAGGATCTTCCTAATTCACATACAATCAGTACTGCTCGAGCTACAGATCAATCAGCATGGAAGACCTTCCATTGCCGTCACCGCCACGACCACCACCGGCACCGCCGCCACCACCTCCGGCACCGCCATCACCTCCTGATGATGATTACAGGAGTAATCGAAACGTCGATAATACCATCGGTGGTCTACTGTACAGCACCAACAATAATCAGTGCATAAACTGTTTTCGTCAACTGGAGAAACTTAATAAATGTTTAATCAATACCAATCTCTCAGTCGCCTTCAACAAAACTTGCATTTATATCTTTGTAAACGTAGACAAAAGTCCTTCTGATATACAAGTTTTATTAAAGACCAGGGAGTATTTCTAAATTTTTCTCTTCTTGTTTTTTTTTCAACAAAAATTGAAAAACAAACAAGAAGATCGAATATAAGAAATACTCCCTGGTCGTTAATGAAACTTATATTTATATATATATAGACACACACAGAACAAAAATATTATCACTTCGTTCCCGGGCGATTAAAATAAGAGTACAATTATAATGTAATCCCATATTTTCCTATGCTTACTGATTTCATAACAGGAAGAACTGCAGCACATGTTCAGGCGTGCAGAGACGAGTGACGTCTCCGCTGATTTCGACGGGACAATATTGCCTGTAGATCAAAGTTTTCCCCGACATGTTAAGGCACATGTTGCACGAAAGTTGCTTGCCACTGCAGTGCTTTAGGGTAAATTCTTACACGTTGCGCAAAACAGAAATGGTAACTATTAATTTAATCAACTTTATTGCTGGCTTGCACGCGAGTTGTTCATTCACTGTGCATAGTACTCAGCGACTGAAAGTATTGCACGATCTTGCAGCCGCAAAAAAAAATTTATGGAACTATTATTTACAATTTCTTTTCCATGAAACTTCTAAAAACTTTACCTTAGGACTCTGCCGCTGCAAAAATGTTTAACTCGCTACGCGTGTATTGAAATTTCGAGCCAAACTTGACAATTCGACAATTTTGTCTTATCGAAATCAGCGAAGAAGTCGCCCGTCTGGGCACGGCTTAAAGTTTCGTTTACGATATTTTTTTAGTCAACGTGCATAGTACTCAGCAACTGAGTGTTTTCTGCTATCTTTTAGATTGTAAAGAAAATTTGAGATGCAAGTTTTCTACGGCTACTCTCTTTGTAACCAAAAGAGAAATGCATTTTATACTATTGACATTGAAGTTACAATCGCCACCATTAAGAAAAACGGAGGCGTTACATAATATAGAAGTCAACAGATAACATGGAAAATTGGACTGTAATTTGCTTTGAATTGCTCCAAAGCTGCGAAAAAGATTCGCCTAGACGCAACCTCCTGAACTCCCTAGAGGAGCTTTTGTGAGCGGAATGCCACTTTCGACAGTTTTTTCTTCTCGTCTGCATTGGGTTTTACTTTCCTTGCCTATGCTCAGCCTCAGAAAGACACCACTTTCAATTTTTTACCACAGCCCCAACTATTATTCATTTGCGAAATAGTCCCGTGCAATTTTAAAAACTGAATGCGCTCAAAGTCACTCAGGTTGTCACCGGTAATAAATATTATGCAACAGCTAAGTATTGAGTCTCATACAACTTTCACTGCACCCTGAAGTGGAGGCCACTAGCTACTAGCCGCAAATGATGCAAGAATCTCTTAACTAATTCTCGGGGAAGGTAAGTAAAATGTAGCTCCTCAGTTACCAAGACAGCAGGGAAAATTCCAGAAACATAGAAGAACTGCATTAAACTTTCACAACCTAGCCAAGAAACATAGATGAAATGCATTAAACTTTCACATTCTGGTCATCGCTTGGCTGTTGCATTCTTATGCATAGAGACGCATCTTGGTTGCCAAACATCAAATTAGGCTCTGCCCAAGCAAACACGGGTCTGAATAAAGCATCAGGGTTGATGATGAAGCTCAATGTCACTCGGCAGCTTGTGAATGGCTCCTCCCAGTCAGCGCCTCCACTCGCTATGAAGCTGCAGATGGTGAACACGACGGACTTCGACCCTTCACGTCAGGGAAAAATGCAAATTTCTGTCAGAGATCCATTTCGCATTCAAGAAATTCTTTGCGAGGGCCGGCAGAAATTGTGCTTTTTGGCTAGGAAATGAATCTGATTCTCTGTTCCGCAAGTTTGAGTGTATTTTCTGGAGGAAGCGGAGATGCCTTGCATGACTATGACCCGCCTCTGAGTGGCAGGTGTGTGTAGTGCTTGGCCTTTGTAAGCTGGGTAGTCCAGCGCTTCCTCTTTACCAATTCCTGTCTTTTCTTCGTATTTTTTTACGCTGACGTCACAGTGGCAGGAACGTGGAGTGTTCGACTTTTAAGCTGGGCAGCTTAGCGCATGTTCTTACTGATTCCCTGTCTTATCTTCGCATTTTTTTTAGCTCGTATCTTAGTCGCACGTAAGTAAAGTGTTCAAATTTGCAGAATTGGCATAATTTGCCATTCGAACTTCACCAAGCGCTGTATTTTTCATTATATGTATTTCATTTTTTACTTGAATTCCACTTATATTTAACAGGTTGATAAGTGTAGTTAGACTGTGCGCAGGCTTTCAAATTGAGCAGCTTAACAGCACTGAGTGCTGCCTTTTTTTTAAATTCGATAGGTATCCTAACATCATATGAAACCAATACATCACTCCCTCCTTTGTGTCTGGGGACACTTACTAGCCGCTGCAAATGTCATTATCCGCAACACGCAAAATGATGGTGGCGTGTCTCATGAATTCAGGCCAGAGAGAGTGGCAATGTAAAGGACAGCAATATTTTTGAAAGGTTTATGCGTAACGTTCAGGGAGCAGCTGTGAAGCAGCTCTAATATCCCATTGTTAAAGGCATTTTAGCGCCTAACCTCTTTTGCAAATTTTGCTGCGTCATCTAGATTGTTATTAATGAGATGTCCTACGCACACAAACCAGTGAACATAGACTAACTCCAAAGTGCACAACACTGTACGCTAATACAGTCTTGGCCGTGTTGCACACCTAATTAATCTTCATCATCTCATTGTATCCCACAGGGTAGTCATAAATCTTTCATATTATTATGACCTTTAGCAGATAGTAGGCAAGTGCAAACAACGTTATTATTTATCCTCCATGCAGTTGAACAAAGAAAAAACGCAGAACTCAGGCATTTTACAGCATCTATTTATTGAAATGAGCTTGGCAGGTTGTCGGAAGTTGCCTCAATAAATAATAAATTTTCCTCGTTGACTACAGCACAGTAAGGGCACAAGGAAGAATATACAGTTTCTCCTCCCGCCCGGCCTGGAAGCTCATGTATATTAATGCACCGAGAGATTACATCTCCCTCGTAAATGACGATATCGTATCCGTCCTGTGCGCAGCTGTTCCACTTTATTCCAAACAACAATGAGAAAAATCCCTCAAAGACTTCCGATGCATTTTATGCAGTGCAAATTAATTGTATTCATTGTCGACGGTTCTGTTATGGATAGTGAACAACACGGCGACAAATGTTATCAATTAGTTGTTATCAATTCTGTAACAGAATAATAAAATTATAATAATAAACAACGATTTATTAACAGATTGCAATGAGAAATTTGCAATTCTGCAATGGACTTTAATAAGAACAATATTTGTCCGTTGTTTCAAAGAGTAAAACAAGCTACCAAAACTTTGATAAACAGTCTTTGTCAGTGATTACATTCTAAAAAGTTGTTAAATGATAATGCCTTATTTACTCTTTGCTTCGTACTTATGCCAGTTTCTTTAGTATAGCTTGACCAAAAGTAAATTTCTATAATGCAGTAGAATTGCGTAATATATTAGGAAGATGGCCCCTTCTACCGCTAGAGATTTGAGCCAAACGTGAGTTTTCAAACCAATGAAATATAAAGAAGCTTATATAGTTCAACCAATGAGTATTTCGATCAAAAATATTTTTCGAAGTACATTCGACAGGTACTGAGCACAAAGTAGATGACACCGTGAACTGCTGAAGGTCCTGACCGTGCAGTATAGTGATATAAAGCATCGTTAATACTATTATTAATTTCAGTTTTTGATAGCGTAGTGGTATTCGTGTACAGTGTTCCACCTTAACATCACAGTTCTGTACACAAGCTCTCTCAATGTTTTGGATACTCTCTCTCCAATCTTCCAGCGTGTGCCAGTTCGCGCAGTGCTGCCAAAACGTGGCATCCATTCGAAGTTAGTATCTCCACGGCTTACGCTTAGAAAAATCTGTATTTATTTAACGTAACCTATAGTGCTTCAAGCAAATACACGTTGTTGTTGTTGTGTAAACAATGTTCTTTGTGCTTAATAAATCAGGTGGGTGCAAAATTTTTTGCCGACTTTTAGGTGAGAATATTTAAATAATTGATATTTACATTACGCCAATTCTTATCGCTGAAACATGACATAATAAAATCATAAGTAATTTATAGCTTTTTCTTTCAGATTATTAAAGCCTCATTTATGTTTTTCTGCAATGTATGGGTCTCGCGTGTACTGTCCCCAGCTAGAGAACCTGCGACCACGTGTTTGTTATTGTGAATCATTGCTTTCACGACACCTTCAGGCACCACTTTTGAGTGGGCTTGTCCCAGGTGGCACTAGTCTGAACCCTGGACATTCTCGGTGATGGTAAGTGATGGTGACGTGTACGCGCGGTGTGTGTGCGGCCCCACAAGTGCCGTGCAGTTTATACGTTGCGCAACAGAGGCTCAAAATAGAGCTGAGTTTTCTGGTGGATGGATGGTATTTTCAGTGACCAGATGCTTATAATCATACTTTACGTTAT